>QNGE01004888.1:0-52833 GCA_008508345.1 Paragonimus westermani | reverse complement strand
TGAATAACAATTGCTTACCGTTACCAGTACCTTATAACTTGCGTGGGAGGTTTCAATTCACGTACGATTTCTAGGACTATTTTAAGTCCCTAATTCTGAGTATCACAGTTATACAGTTGAGAAGATGGTGCAACCCACCGAAGAAGGGGGCCGAAAGGTGACCAGTGACAGGCCATCTAGCCGTATAGAATCCAGAGCAAACCTACCACCGAGGATTGAATGACCTAACGAGCTTTGTAGGGGGTAGTGTACTAATATATTGAAGATGAGCGATCATATTATAATATTTATGCTACTAACGGGTATTCAGGCGGGAGCACGTATATGGGATATTGGAATAACGCTGGAGAAATAGACGGGAAAACTTTGAAGTGCACTTTGTCATGAAGTGGTTTACTTTCCATGAATGAACTGGGCAATGACAACCATAACAACCGCGACGTCTTGGATCAATGGTATATAAAAATAAGTGCATTTGTTCGTTGTGATGTTGAAACCCACACCCCATCTGTTGATTTTCTGAGTGAACATTTTTTCTTCATCCATGTTTTTGGTTCACAATACCAGTCAACTGACAATATACAGTGGTGTTCAATTCCACGACCCACGCAGAACAGGGACAAAATGACCGATCGCTCTACGCAGGAAAAATCATGAACAAAAGTTCGGGAGTAGAATACCTGCTGAAATGAACTCTGATCCATCGACTAATAAACCACACAATCGTCGTACACATATAAGTGATCAGACTTGTGGCAGTGTACTCCTATACCGTTCATGCCCACTGGTTTGTTAAGTGAAGCCTTGGTGCAAGCTCGTTCCGGGGCTCGAACGTATACTTGTTGAGACTAAAGTGGTTTACGTTCAGATACTCGAAGTGTTGAGGTCACTCTGATTAGCATATAGTGGGCCCACGTCACCACTGGAGCTAATTTCACTGATAGAAGGCACGTGGTGGCTTGCAGGATATCTCGCTCAAAACTCTTGCTGTTAGGTTTGATCAATAAGGTTCCATTTTCTGTTTACTGTAGCCAAAACGCAAAACACGTCATTGGCCATTAAAACTACCGATTTTTCATGTTCGTTTTTGTCGACTATCCTTATATACTGATCAATCACAGGTAAGCTAAGCTTATGAGTGTAACAGTTGTTATTAAGCTGTTCAACATCGAAGGCTTCGTCTACAACTAATTTTCTTTCTTGCGCCCAGGATCATCTTGCTTGCAAGTATGAACTGTCCAGTCGATTGTGAATCATGCCTTACACAAAAACAAAAAAAAACAATTTTTTTTCTGTCTGGTTTACACCTATGTATCTAGATCGAGGTTCATCAGCTTCAGCTTGCTACAGGAATACATTTCTGGCAAATGATTTAACGCACCGATTGTGTTGGATTGCAGGTACAGACTATATCTTTTATTTTTAAGAGTAACATACACATCTTCGTTCACAGGAAAGACAAGCGGTGACACCAACATTTAACAACAGATATGTAAAGGGGAGTATATGAAAGCAAGGTGTCAGTCAAAGGTTGGGCGCTGTACAGTTAGCAACACTGGACCGTTGACAAGTGCTCACACAAGGATAACAAGCTTTCATAGTCCAGTTGTCAGATAAGAAGTTACTTGTGCGGTATGTAACGAACAGATTTCGAAGAAGAGAAAATCTGCACAAAAAATAAAAACGATAAAATAAACGGTCATTCTCACGGAATCAAAAGCTCTTCATGGCAAAGGGGTGGTATCAGGGTCAAGTCTTACGCATCGGGACAGTAAAATGTCCTTTATTGTGAGACAAATGTCAGAGAGGTGGAAACAGTTAGCGCCATGTTCCTCGCATAAATGTCTCTCAGGTGTATAGGAAATCTAGAACAGTCAGTAAACATAAATTCGTGACTGCTTAGGTGGGCAGTCCCAGTCGAAGAATAGCGTTACATAAGGAGGGAAATGCGATACCGCGAAGAGAGGTGATCACAGATGCACGAGAAACAGAGTTCACATCGAAGCCCATGGTACGGGGAGTGACTGAATGGCGGCATTATGAAGGTCGGTTCTGTACTTCGCGACCTTGTACGTCCAGGCAAGTTGGCTTCGGTAGTCGTCCACCATACATACCTCCAGCACCACAGCAGCTCCATCAAGAACCGCAGTCACGTCGGTTTGGTGAACTAGCTCATCGTCGGTACTCGCAGCTCCTCGAATTCTGTGTAGCCCCAAGTACGCAGTCGTTTCGCCAGGTCGTTGGCCACTCGGTTGTATCGAGCACAATGCGTGTCATGGATTATCCAGCCTGATTGCAGAATATGAGCGAGGCTTCCTGGTTGATCACAGTTGCGGCAGCAGAGAATTGTGTGGTCACTTCGGCCACCCGGTGGATTTCGCACCTTAGTCCGCAGGAGATTATATATTGGCTAGACAACACGAATAAACATTATGAGGAGGATGCGTTCTGGTTTGTACAGGCTGCGATTAAGGAGTGTGGAGCGAGACATTTCCTGAAGACCACGACCGTCTGGCGAATGATAGAGTTTATCCATCCACGGCGCGTGCGCTTTCTCCTTGTTAATCATCACTACACCTTACATTCGTATCGGGACGCTAACTTGCCCTAAGATAGGGCCAAAAGAATCATCTTTTCTACGTTCATCGGATCTGGACATTGACTGGAGAGCGGTCTCTCTAGTCGAAATTTGCGTGTGATTGGAATGGTGGTAGACAAACTCGAGATGCCCAGACCGCCCAAACGAATTGAGGTGCGAATATAGCTGATTGGTGCGTCCTCAGAAAGGTGGGGCGGTCGGCGAATTGTACAGTCTGTAGCTTTGAGCGTGTTTAGGTGGACTCGGCTCATTATTAACAAGTAATTCGTCTTCGGAATCAGATGTTGTCTCAGGAGCTCTCGGTGTTGATGTGGTTCCGAAGGCGCTTTGGTTGTTCCATCCAGAATCAGGCGGAGCAGCAGACGGTGATTAGTGAGTGCTTCATCTTTCTAGGTGGACGAGATACCCAAGTAGGTCACCGTATCAGAGGCGCTTCGTGAGTGAATAATGTCCGGTACGAAGTGGATATACTCTTTGAAGATAGCGGTTTTATTGTGCTCATGGTCACCGCGGATGACCATGAGCCCAGTCTCGCGCGTACTAATCTGCAGCCTGGAAAGTCCCAAAGCACCACTGGTGATTCAAAGCCACGCTTCGGTCGAGAGAAAGCCAACACCCTATGCGTTGCCATGAGGAAGACACTGAGTCACCCAGGCGGACACAACGCTGGGACCGGAGGACGGAGTCTTCAAGCTTGGCAGAAGCATTCCAATAGGAATCGGTCAGAGGTGAAGGAGCACCGAAAGCTTGGACCGATCTGATAATCGAGTCCTGTGATATAGAATCTGACGCTTTAGACACACCGATGAAAGCCACACACCGATGCGAAGATGTGGTGTATAAGTTCTGGAGCAGCGCATGAAACCTACACTGTCAGTGTGTAGAAATGCGAACTGAAGATCGGACAGTTACAAGCACAACCTGTGAAAACAGCGTACCAATGTTGCAGATACGGCGACAGGTTTGAGCTGGGTGAGAGATAAATAATTGTTCACTTTGGGTACCGGGGTGATGCGGGAGCGGCATAGGTAGATTGGACAACCTTGGATAGGCGAGAAAAGGTTGAAGTGTTCTGCCAAGGCACCAACTTTCATGCGCTTAAAATGTTTGGGCAAACGTTTGTTCAAACCAAAGCAGTGTTCTCCATGTTCTTCAAATTGCGCGATACCTCTTCTGCAATGGCAGAGGCGACTAAAGGCTAATCTGGAGGCAGAATCGTGCGAGATGATCACATATCAGGGTGTGTATGGACCGATAATACCTCAGCTCAGTATCCTTTGGAATTATTCGAAAGGCCGCAGTCCATCTTGTAGGCAGTTCATCAGTTTCCAGAAAAGACTGCGAATCCGACATCTTTCCTACACTGTTTGCAGAGCGTTTGAATCGTTGCATAGTAAGCCGTTCGTATTTGCATACCGGTTGCGTGGATTCCCACGTTCATACACGCACGTCGTCAGGTGATAAGTCGCCAGGTGCGAAGAAAAGCCTGTGAGGCATGCATATGCAGCAGCGACTTAGTTCGTACCACTGCGAAAATACCTACCTGAAGACTGCGGGCAGTAACTAGTAATTCATCGCTGTGTAGGAAAGTCCCGCTATTGGACTCAAGTTCGGTGCTGTTTAGACCAAACAGGTAAACCGCTCGCAGTGTTCAACAGCTTGGGACTCAATATCCGGCGTCCTATTAGTCTGTGGATAGGCAAAGGAGAACAGTATTCTTCCGCCACTTCAGCGCTTACAGACGCGTCCGAATGCGCCTCAAAGTACGACCTGGTAAATGTGATGGGAAACGATGGTAAAGTTTGCGTCGAGTGGAGCACGACAGAACCAGTACACCGGTGCACCTTAGAAGAGAGGCCGATACTTGCTGGGACAAATTTGATTTGGCGGTTTTCATGCACGTGAATTTTCCACGGATGTGCTTGACGGACTATGCATACCTTTTATGTTGAGTTAGACCAATCTTGGTGGAAAATCTGCAATCAGACTCAGCGCAGTCAAAGACTGTGACAAGCCGGATGTCTACTTCTTGATCCGGACCATTCCTGCGTCGATGCATTCGAGTATGCGCCGACAAGCCAACAGTNAGACGAGGAATGGCAAGCGGAAAATCCCCCGATAGGAAGCGCTGATCACACCGGTTAGAAGTGCACAGGACGTGTGAACGGAAACCGGGGCGTGTTGCGGGTTGGAATTATGACTCATAAACGAGAGAGAGCGCGTTGCATGTGACTGGCGATTTGGACAACAAAGAATGTGCTTTACTGGGAGCCTTCTCGCTACAATATTGCTGTGTTGGTCAAAAGTAATGTGTGTTAAAACCAGTTAGAATGGTTGGCCCTATTTGAAGTTGCTGAACGCTTAGTCAGTTAAGGTTTACACCAAGACCACCCAATGCGTGTCGTGTACTGAGAAACCCAATCAAGAAAAATTATAACAGAACTCTAAGTGGCAATAAACAATTTCAGTTTTTGGAAAAAGCAGCACTTCTTATAGAGGAACAGCAGTGTCTACGACTGCTATTTAGCGACAGGCCAGTTTGTTGGTCTGTTTTTCCACGACCTTGCATCTAGCTTCGTCTGTGCTCGCACACTCAGCATCAAGGTGCCTTCACCTTGAAAACAAACAACCGAGCTGTAAGCGAAGGTTAGACGTCATCAGCAAGACAGCTTTCTTACAACTTCCACTGCCACGCGTCATTAAGTGCACTCACCTCGCAGACAACTCGGCCAAACAACGACAACACTCACACCGCTGAGCTCGGTCAGCCCTCATCCCACCTAAAGTCTCCAGTCACCGACTCCGGAAGTTGCGAGGGACCCAGCCCGGGAGACGATCTCGATATACAGTGGCCAAGTCAATAGTGAACAATTTCATTCCTTTACGCCAGCTCGTCATCTGTCCACCTCCAACCTTGCGCCAGTTAAACGTCGGAATAGAGGTTATCGGAACTGTCGAGTATGCGTTGCTGAGTTAATTATCCTAAATCGCCAGGAGCGATTTACCAAGCATTTTGCACTTTGATGCTGTAAATCGTATTCTGAAGTGTTTAGCAGAGTGCGAAATAGCGTCTAACATTTTTTTGTCTTGCTTGAAAGGTATCAACCAACAACATATTACCATCAACATAATCAAAATCATTCAGTCTCCTACCAGGTAGTCAGTCTTGGTGTACGCCGCTCCTGGTGCTGAAACTGTCAGACTTAAGTACACTTAAGTTCACAGAAATGGAGGTTTGGACCGTTAAACACAACACAAGTGGAAATTCGTAAACATTGGCATCAGCGGAACTGCACGCTATTTTTCACCTGGCAGGTTTATTGAATGCGTGGGTACGTGGGTAAATCAATCGCAGCCTGTTTTACACGCAACCAGTTACCTTATGACACTGAACGTGACAAATAACTACACCATAATGACGCTCAGTTTATACTGCATTTCTCCTACATATTTCAGCCTCGGGCTGCAGTGTAAATGAAAACAGCTACATTCTCATCAGTGAAGTGGTTTTTAAACATTTAGTTCTATTGAATGCCGGTGAAGTGGTGGAAAGCTTTCTTCGTCTTTTTGGGTTTCTCAGCACCACACCTACTGGGAAATCAATTTTACGACTTGACTGAGCGTCAATTTTCTAGGCCACGACAGAGAGGTAGCCCAGACACCCATTTACTAAACCATGGAATCGTGGCCACTGAGGTTGTAGAAAGGTATGTGAATTAATTTCTTCAGTAGCTACGCTTACTTTTCTCGTAGATAGCGCGAAGTTTTTGTCTAGAAGCTGAGCGTCTGGTCCATCACTCCGTAGTCACCTAACACTCCGTCACTCAAACATCGGTTACTGATTCGATTCTTTGGCTCGTGTAGAGCCGATAAGATTAAACAAGAGCCGAACAGCTATTCATCTGTTTTTTGTTAGTCAGTGGAGCCAGACTTTTCCAAAACATTCTCTGTCCCTTCTGGAGTCGTCTGCAGGTCAGACACAAAACCGTTTGTGGTCTTCAGATCTTAAAAAGAAGTTGAGGAAAGTAATTAATGCACCTCCATCACGTGACTTTCTGCAGTTCGATTCTATTCCATTACTTTTGAGTACTACGCTGAGGTTATGCTTTGCTGATAATCGAACACCCAGAAGAGGTTTCATTTCATTCATTTCATTTAATTCAGGGTTAGCAAAGCTACAGTAAACAAGTTAATTACACAGGCCTTTGGTTGTACACTTGAATGTACTTACTTTCATCACCAACATAGTCTGTTCATGTTTGATTGCTGGGATAAATCTATTGAAGTGACTTACACCGAACAGAATATATGACTAGCGTGGAATCCCAAAGTGATTTCTGTCAAGTCATGCACCACCCAAATTGTCGCGCTTAACGTCAAAAAGAACAAGAGCTCACTAAGTTCAGATTGAAGTAGTCTGTTGTAAGAGTTTGCCAGCTGAAAAATTTATCGTGGGATGAATGAGAAGTGGTTTATTCAGTCAATGTCCCGGTAACCATACTATCACGTGACATGACCTATCCCTGAAAGGTTCAGAAAAGCACCCGGAGAACAGGCCGTACAAAAACCCAGGCATGTCTCATCATTGCTACTGTGGCCTTTCTTTAAGCACAATCACCCTACAGGTATTTGAACTTTCGTTGGGCTCCGCAACAGCTTCAGCTTAACATGTAGGTTTGCGAACCGTAATTTTGGTGAGTATTTCATTATCATTAATCAGCCACAGCATATTTACTTAAGTTCTTTAGACTGTTTGGTTATTTCGTTTGCCTTCTACTCAGCAGATATGGACCGACGATTATCATCAGTTTTATTACATGTCACAAAAATTTCGTTACCCTTAAACTTCAGAAACCATAAAGATTACAACAATGGTTCATTGCTTTTCAAACTTATATTTCTTCTGTATTCAAGTCAGGATACTATACACGGTTCATTAGCTAGTTAGACATATTTACTCGTGTTGTTACCCCAAACCAGAACTTCACTGCTGAAGAAATTCATAACTACTTAAAAAATGATGGGGTATTTGGAAAACTGTTACTTAGTGAAAGATATCAGACTCTGTTCATAATTCCGGACTCTGTCGAAGAGTACCATGAGATGACACAACCACGGTCTTCTTGTCTAAAGCGCATAGTTCACTATAACAGTCTGGTATGCTGAATGGAAGCCAATCATCATGGAATTTCATGAAGGAAACATTTTATGCAATGTTGGTCTCATTAACTGCCACAATGAATTCACAGCTGAATAAGAAATGACAAGACCAGAAGAAAAGATTTGATAGGAAAAAATTGTTTGTTAAACCTTTACACAACACAGAATAGAAAGAGGCCACGTAGGGTAGGGTTTGAATACGTATAAACTTTGATCGATAGTCGTATTTTCAGGCGGTCAGTCGGCGGGTGTTTCGTCTATGAGTGGCTGTTGTTTTTTCATCAGTGCTACCTTTTGCACTCGAGCCAGGTGCTGACGTACGCGGTCAGTGCGATCTGCCTGAAGCGACTGACAGAACGTGAACGAGAAAACATTGGTTCATTGTGGAAAGAGAGAAAGGAAGGGGAGGAAAGCATCGAGAAGAAGGAGTGATTTAACAGCACCCCATGCACTATATATCCAATCATGTGGAAAAAGTTGTTAAACACGCGAGATAAGATAGTATATACAATGTGCATATCTATGTACATATTTTCAAGTTGAACATCACTCATATCTGATCGCAGCGTTCGCATTCAGATAGACTTTCTAAACAGATTCTTTCGAAAAGAAGCACTAGACTCGAGTTTCATTCTCTCATCAGGGCTCATCAGTAGTGCATATCCTTGCCACAGCCGAGGTTTGAACTCCGGCCACGCTTTTCATGAGACGACAATGTTGACCACTGCGCCATTGACCTCCCATTAGGCACGACCGAATTATCAAATCTGAACGCTCAAACCCTTTTGCTTGTGAGCAATCAGTTTCTGTGTCGCCTCTCGAGACGATCGGGCAACCTGATCATTGCTCACAAGCAAAAAGGTTTAAGCGTTCAGATTTGATATTTCGGTCGTGTCTAATGAGAGGTCAATGGCGCAGTGGTCAACACTGTCGTCTCATGAAAAGCGTGGCCGGAGTTCAAACCTCAGTCGTGGCAAGGATATGCACTGCTGATGAGCTCTGATGAGAGAATGAAACTCGAGTATAGTGCTTCTTTTCGAATGAGTTTGCTTGGAAAGTCTATCTAATTGCGAAGGCCGCGATGAAATGTGAGTGATTTTCAACGTGAAAATAAACCATATCCCCTACTACTTATCAGTAATATGTGTAGAACTATCATCAACAACTTCAACATATACTTCAATACGACCAGCGTCATTGTCACTGTTGAAACCATCCTACGACTGATTTGTTGAGGGTGGTGTGCAATGGTCCATCTGCCTATCCCAGCTCAATCCAAAGTCGTCATCTGGCCAAGAAATGGGCGATCACGATTCGGCTTAACTCAGCTACAAAAGATGTTCATTTGAACCCTTAGCTTCCACTCGTCACTGAGCAGCTTGTTTTGGTGTGAGTCTAATTGTAAACATCAGCACTTCAGTCAGTATTGCAGCTATCATCATAATGAACTCTGTCGATAGCATCACCGTCTTAGTGGTTACAACTATCATAGTTAATAGCATTATTATTTATGTGACCATTTATCAGCTTTCTTCCAGAAAAACACAATAATATCATTTTGGTGAACAGCACCGCCGTTAGTTCTGATTTCGTCATCAGTGTGACCGTCACCATCAGCGCACTCATTTTCACCGTCCTCGTTACACGCATTAACAGTCGACAGGTTCAACATAGTCGGCTTTATCAAAAATATCGTCAACATGCTCGAGGCCATCAAGCGTATACTGTCCAATTCCATCAATACTGCTAACACTATCACATCTCTGAACTCCGTAATCAATTTTATTGTCATCTTCATTAACACTATTGCCATAGGTAACAGAGACATTTTAGCAGACTCTGCGGTTGTTTCGCAATAGTTATTTTACTACAGACCAGTTATACGCTTACATAACCATGACCTAAAAGTTGTACTTAACTAAGATTCAGATTAGTTCCGCGGTGAAAACATACTTTTGTGAACTAACCTGAACGCTTCTATCGAAAACCCATCTGAATAGTGACCAACACCATTTCCTTTTGATGTGTTAACAAATTGTTTGGATGTTAGCAGCATGTTCACATTTATTGAGACGACAAATATTTCTCTCTTAAAAGTAACGCCAGATTCATAAACAGTTTTACTAAATGTCTTACTTTAGAAATCACAGTTAAGGCCAATATTGTTGTGCAGGGTGAAAGGGGAAATTTCTAACTGAACTAAATTATGCAATATAACTTGCAGATAGTCCATCGTGAACCATGACTTATATAAACGCGAATACGAGCACCGCCGCACTCAACATGTATCCTATGGGGGTAGAATCAATTTGAAAATCAACTTGTCGAAACTCACCTTGCAATCTTAATTGCTCACGCAGTATCAACTTATCACCAGCTGAGCTTAGAGGTATATTCATCCTTATCAGGTACACCACGTTCATAGAAAAATATGTGTATTTCCGCGATTCATTATCTGGCCATGATCTCATCGATTTTTTAACTCATCATGGCAGTGATTATATATGAGAAACTTTGAAGTACGGAATGTCACTGTGAAAATGGTTGATGCAGGGGGACGGAGACTGACGTAATAAATTGCATGCCGCCAGGGAGAGTCTCAGCAGAAATCCTTAGAGACGTCGACAATATGATTCAGTGCGGTTTATAATTCCGTTAATCTTAACACTGTGGTGCAATCCTACCGGAGCGACATAGAAATGGTAAAAATCTGGGAGTTACTTTGAAAACTGACATCACGAAAGTGCATTAAGAATTAGTTTACTGATATGAACGTGACGTCAGAGGTGACCTTGAGAGGCTGTATTTGATGTCAGTTTTATAGAACAAGCTGGATTAGACTTAGTTCCTCGACTGAATCTGACCGACATCGACGTTCGAAGCGCGATGATGGCCAGATCATTTCGAAAAGAGAGAATCAGGGATGTTCCGCTGCATCCATATTAGGGTGCCTGTTTTTGCATTAACCGTTTGGTTGAGTTCTGTTGGTAGGAGTTCCTGTGAACTGATTTACACGTCGGATTTTGCATCGTGGTTCACAATTATGTGACGACTGGTGGGCATAATTGGCGACAGTATGTACTTATAATGATGCAGCCAAATGATACCGGGTACATTGTGCAAAATAATGTTGTTGACCACTTTTGTCAAGTTTGTATCTAAGACACTGCTTCAGAAATGGTAACCGTCGGCTCCGTGAACCACCAAGATTTCAACTGCCGTCATCTTGAACTCTGATGATCTTCAACCGGGAATATTTTGAACAGTTATTATGCTGACTGTCACTCCAGTGAATAGCCCTAACAACGCCATTCAGATTAGTTAGTATCATCTGAATTACCCAATAGTCTATCTAGGAAGTCTTATGCTACCTGTGTGACCTTACAAATGACGATGGCATCGTCGACGCACTCCAGTCTTAATCGTTCGTCACCGACATTCCGAACACATCCCTGTCTACAACGGCCTTGTTTGAATAGCGTCAAAAATAAAAACGTAATCCTAAACAAAGAACATTTTAGCTCAAAAAATTGCGTGGTTCTCAGTCCTAAATATGGCAGCTTCACGTTTGTCCATTAAAGTGCCCAACTGTGAGCTCCATCATGAAGCCAAATTTGGGTTAAATACGGCCTAACTGTTTGTTAGACCGGAGTACCTAGGCAAATCAGTGAAGTTTGCAAGCGCATCTAAAGTCCAGTGACATCATCAGATGTAATAGATTTGTTCTCTTGGTTAGACATACTAGCACTTACCATTCTCCTTTCTTTGGCCTGGTCCAAGTCCTTTTTCAGCGCTTCTGACGTCAGGTTCTGCTGTTTTTGTGACCCGCTCAGTCTGGCAGCAATCTTCGGAGGCACCTTTGGTGGGACCACATGGTGTTTATCGGCCTGGTCCAGGCCTACCATACACAGTTCAGGATGTTTCTTTTCGGATTTACTTGCGACTTTTACTTTGCTCATTGTAACAAGCCTAGACCGATGGAAAATTCTGGAAACAGGTACAACAGTTCTGTCTAAAAAATGAAGGAACATGCTAATTCAGTAGGTCTGTTAACGCTGGAAGATTAAACGAGTTTTCGTTGGTTATTTACTTGCAAATCGGCTACTTAAGCACCCATGTAGTAAATTTCAATGTTAGTGGATAATTTTGAAAGTGAAATAAAACCGAGTTAATTGAGGGGCTCTCTAGCTTTAAAAACCGCTGTGGCATACTTTCATGTTTGATCCGTGTTGAATGGACAGTGCCTACCGCTCCTGTAGAATTTTCCTTACACTCGTTAAAAAAGCATTCGAGGCAGATACTGTAGGATAGTCATTCCGAATCTGACATCTAAAGTGAGTGTGTTTTCTTGTACAGTGGTCCAATATCTCTCCACTCATAGTGAATGAGGCAATGTACTATTGATTGTTGCTTCACAAAGCCTAATGATTACAAATCCTGGCTAACTACCACTTGCTTATCTGGTCAATACTTAAACTAGTTCACCACAATCCTGATGACCAACTTGTGCTAGAAGATCTGCTAACCTGCTGAAATTAAGTCATTTGGTAAGTGCATTGTCTTGATAACGGAATCGTTGGGCACGGCAATAACTGCACTGAAATTGTTGATGTATTTTGGAACCTAACAGAATCTTTAAGGAAAAGATGAGAACGGACTGTGCTTAAAGACTACATCACGAGATTGCAAGATGCTCGAGATGTACAAGTGAGAGTCGGATAAATTCGGTATCGACTGTCTGACACAAGGACGATTTTCCAATGCAAGCTCACCGTGGTATTTGAACTTAAACATGAGTAAGGAGCTAGCCCGAACCCAGGGACAAAATCTAAGGGACAGAAATAAAAAACCTGAGGCTGTAGATACAGCTAATTTGGCTCGACCTACAAACGCGCAGGTAGACGGTTACGTCTCGCGTTCTCCAAGTGCTTCAGTTGAAGTGAATCTAACTATCAGACAGCTGCTCTATCAATAACATCAGGGTTATCTGGATATTCCTGTATGTCTGTGACCGCCCCGTTCCGATCAGCAGACAAGTACCTATAGTTCGGCCCCGTCTGCAAACAACTGTCCACCAAAATGGAATCACCACATGCTGACGTTAACTATTTGGACCAAATTCGTTTGGATTGCTGTGATCCGACATCGCTTTGGGGATTCGAATTTGAGTGCGTTTTCACCGATTCAGTGATCGGCTAATCGGTGATGATATGAAGGTTTCAATCCATGTATGCCATAGTACATGGTCAACTGAGAGGTGGGCGTTGGTCTTTCAGTGATGTTCAATTAAAACGAGGCTCTATTAGTTGCGGAATTACAGTGTACTGCAAAAACCACACAGGTTTCGCTAACAAGAGTGCATTGAACATATGCCAAAATGTGTGCCAAATCAAGAGTGTGTTATATGGTTTTCATTCCGGTTGACCAGTGTTAACTGCACCTGCGCATTTAGTCAGTGCGGCACTGGTTGTCTACATGAGTGAAGCTGTTGCCCGAGCGACACGCAAAGGTAGGAAACGTCAGGTAAGGATTGGATCCTATAAGAAGGCGACTTTGATTCAGTGTGTTAGAAAAGGAACAGCTAAGCTTCAGGGTATTCCAAATTGTTAAACAGCAAGCTGTATCCATTTCAACCACCTCGGGTTGCCTTCCTCAGGATTGTTGTAATCGAGATCACATTGACAGAGGAACAGAGGTCACATGGGATTTGCCGTGGTTAGCTCAGTTTGTGCTGCATCTGACCGGATTGGTCTAATACTTTACCCATCTTCAGACTTCTCTCGAATTAAATAAATCAGTGACCGGATACCGTTCAGCATTGTGCTCACACTAAAATGTACGTGAAATAAATTGATAAATCATACTACGGAGGACACTGTCTATAGATCTGAAGTGGAGCACTGTACTTCGGACGTTTTTCGGTTGGAGAGATGTATACGGTCACTTTAGCTTAATATGTGCATACAGTGAGCTCCCTACAGTCATCACCTCTTATATGAAGCAGTCTACTTTAGAGGGTAGCCTTACACGAAAGGTGCTGCAGGTACTATGAAAAACGTGGTATCTATTGAACCCCTACACTGTCTAATTTTCAACCGGCCACTGTCACCTTTTCCATCGGTTCTTCTACAGTGTTCCACATTTTTCACATAGTTATGAATTTCGGGAAACCTGGAAATCAAAATATCATTATTTTCTGCTTGAACTCCTGTGTGAACTTCAAGGACAGTGGCCAATTTAAAGCCGGGTGAATACAGGTGGGTCACGTGATGAAATATCACCGGGTAACCCTACTGTCAGCTAACCTCTGGTGTGGAACACGTCTCCGTTCGGGTTGGCCTCGAGTAGGCCTTGAACTGGGACATAAGGCAAATGTGGAGTAGAGTTCACTAATACCTTGACCAACACTGACGACGAGAGGACTGATTATACACTTTTATGTGTTTTGTGATAATCGGAGAACTGTTTTCAGCCAACATTGTTGGGATAGTCCTTATGCGAATTAGCTCAAAAATTTTGTGGTCCAAAGTTGTGTACGCACATGAGCATCTTGATAACTTTTCGTCCCATGCGTATATGAAGTACCACATCTAAATAAAATTAAGCTTGCAGTTGAATACGAATTGCAGATTGTCCAAAGAGCCCCTAGAGGTAACATTTATGTCTGCAGTAATATCTTTGTGGGTTAGATTGGAACATATCACACTTATTCACCCTAGTTGGTTACTCTAAGAGGTATTTTTTACTTTAAAAAAGGGAGACGTCATTAGAAAGATGGGCAGCAATTTTTTCCCTATATCATACAGGTTTACATCCCGTTTGATATATTCTACGAACCCTGTTATGTCTTCATTGAACAGGTTGAACACTCATGGAGTGGTTGACAACTGTCTGATCAGTATATTGTGGAGGTACCTGAACATGTCGTACATCTAAGATCCATCGTTGTGCCCTCAGTCAAACTTAATTGCCTAATACGCGACAACGCGCTTATCAGATTCTGAGTTTTGCTCTGCAAGTTAAATTTATTTGACTTTTATGGCATGCGATTTTAGGCAACCGGTTTCACTGTGACTGATGCAGTCATTAGATATCAGGCTATTACATGAAGCCCCTTTAGAACCATTTGATCCTGACCATGAGGGTGATAGGTTCTTCAGCTCCTTTCGCTGAACAACACGTCAAACTATTCGTTGGGTGTTGCCATTCAACCAGACTTCATTAAGAACTTGTGCACTCCGAGTTCAGGGGACAGAATCATGTGACCCATGGTTACATTGTACTCGGTTTAGAAACCTGAGAACGGTCAACTGCAGATTCCATTGCACGAAAACCTAGCAGTTCTTGTGCCTTTCTATAGTGTGGCGAGCTAAATATGCTACGCCCGTCAAACTCCTGATTATATCATGCGGAAGTGGTTAGGAAACAACAGCGGTCCGCTACCAACTTTGTGTGTATAATCTGGTCGATAACTGACACATTTCTCGTATAGTATTTGACTCCTACTGGGTTGCAGACAACTTTGCCAGAAAGAAGCAGTATCGTAAACTACAATGCTCTACTTCAATTTGACGGTGGTTTTGCACTTCATTAATTGATATCGTCTAACTATACAATAGAAAGAAGTGTTATGACAAACTCCATAGAACGATTCAGAGACGCTGTGGTTGTTTTACCATTTGGTTGCTGAATATAAACAGGTCACCATAAAACAGCCCCAATCTATCTGGGAGCAAAAAATAACCATCTGCTTACCTTTGAGTTGAAATCTTTTGGATGTCCTACAAGCAGCAGTCAGCACACCCTTAGTGGATTTACCTTTATCACTAATGTATGCACAAAAACCAGTTAGCCAACTGAATGTAGTTGCGCAAGTAGTGCCTTAAGATACAATGGGAGTGTGTTGAGATTAACTTTGTTTGACCTTTCCGGTGTCATGGTAACGTCAATTATACTTGGAACGCCCATAGACCCCTTGCCTATGGGTATTATCTTCAAACGTTTAGCTACTGACAGTTCTATTGTTCCACCTGCTTCTCTATCCTCACTGTTTACAATATCTGCCAACGCAACCACGTATTCAGAAAACTGTAATTCGTATCACCCAAGTGGCTAATGGAATTCCTTCTATTATAAGTAGTTTGTGCACAATACTAGCACTCACTTTTTGTTGGTTCCGTTAATAGATATTGTACACCATTTGTCTTTCATGAACGACACCCACAAACCTGGAAGTATTCCCTTATGCGATTGTTACATGTGTTTAGCTCATCTGCGTGCCAAGAGTGATTTTCAAGTTGGTCATGTGTATGTGGTCTTTTTACTGGAATCGAACCCTGCCAAGAGTGGCGTGTGACCGGTTGGTTACTTTTTGTGAGCAAATCGACTGACAAGTACAGCTCACGTGATGAGTGGTGTGAAACTTAAAATCGAACACACTCTCCAATGCTTTGCAGCGTGCTAGGGGCCGTTTTCTTCAAACTACAAACGTTTATATAGATGGCATTAAGTAAAGCAGTTGGGTAGAGAGTGTGAGATAGACGGTGGTCAATCACTCTGCGTTCTTCCAGTTTTCGAGTTGCAGACTGTTCAGCTGTTTGAACGTTATCAGACCAATGGCGTCAGTGCAGTCAACACATTCCCGATTGGCCGAAATCAGGTGTTTCTGGCCGATGGACAAATGTCTATGAATTTCTGTCGTCCGTAAACTGCCATCTCCGGACTAGTGACCACCACAGAACCCTTTGTAGGTCCGAGAAGAGAGCAAATGAGCCTTTGGTGATTTACTGGCAGGCTATTTACTTTCATCCAGTCAATAGCAACAGGCCTATTCTGTAGACTGTCTGAGTGTTCGCGCCAGATCCTCATGGGATATTCAGCTTATGTGCAGAAAACAATGGAGTGTCCATCCATTAGTGCTTTATTAGAAGGAACAAACAAATCAGAGTTTGCCTAGATCGAACTATAGAAGTCTTTTTATTAACAAGGATTCGTATAGTCGTGTGTCAACTAGCTTTGCTCTTGTTATCAGCCGTCTCTGATCTGTCGAGGCCACTGGACGGGCTGGCAATGAACAGTGCTGGATAACCTCTTCTTCCCATTGCATAGGCCTAATACGGAAACAGCACGTGCTTCGCCCCTTTCCGGTTTCAGACTCTGGATAACTGTATAGTCGTCGTAGAACTAGTCCGGGGTTTTCTCACAATAAAAACCGAGTAGTTCTACGGTTATTGCCGCGATGGGCTTTTGTGAGATTTTACCACATTCCATTGTGAACGTGGAAACGTCTTTGGGGTGAGAAGCGTATGTATTGTTGTAGTCTTGTAACACGTTCATAGGGTCGGATCTCTTTAACTAAGCACTTCTTCATGGCTAGTAGTGTAACGTATGAACATTTGAATGTAGCTGATTTTCGTTTGACTAACTTCCTTGGGTCTATTTGGCGTGGTCGCATCCAAATTGAGTTTAACGTTGGCCTGCTTAGTACAGCTATCCTTTTAGCAGTATGTTCAGTGTGATGACAGCAAGGATGATTGATAAATCGTAACCTATGCCAGTGTCCCTTCCGAAAGTAGACTTTAATGGGGGGTAGAAATATGGACAACAGAATGCACTACAAACGGTGAGTTGTTTGATATACCAGCATTGTGAGCAAACGACACGGATGGCGCATGGGTTGTTTATTCCCAAAACCGATGCATAGGTTTTGCGTTAAAACATGACTTTGAAAAAATACATTCATCTGCCTACGATACTGGTCCCAGGACTCCACAATTGCTACGGACGCCTTCATGTACGGAGTACCATTTCATGCCACGCTGCACTTCAGTGCTTCTTCTTGTATTTTTACCATGGCCACTTCGATGTCAAAACCCATGCTGCTGCCTCACTACTGGATAGTAGTGGTGTGAGTAGTATAGTACGATCGCTCGTCCTCATTACACTAGGGACTTCAACGCGTGCAACTAGAAAAGAATGGCGAGTTTTAAGCAGTCAAAATGGAAATGTATGCCAGATTTATAATTTCCGACAAAACTTGTGTGGTAGATTTCCCATTGAACTCAGATGGAAATTGGAGAATTCGGAATCACAACAGTCGAATTCGTGACACGGCTGCACCCCATTTTCTGACTTTTTCTTGAATTTGACTGATTACACTGTCAAACATTTCCTACGAAACACTAGGCTTGGTTACCATCAACAAGATGTTAAGATATTTCGTTAGCTCCGAGACGTCGGTGAGGGGCATGTGCAAGAAATGTTGGAAGATTACAGGCTTTGATTTCAGCCCAAAAGGGAGACCAAGATATCGGAACAATCTTCTGAGGATGTTGATTAACATCACTTCTGTGTGATCTCCGTCTCATTTAACTTGTAAGTGAGCTTCTGCCAAATCGTGTTTAGCAAACCATATGCCATCATGCTAACAAACAGGTCCAAAGGAACTAAAAAGAGACGTTAACTGTCCGTTGACAAATATATAATTTTCAAGTTGACCATCACTCATATCTGATGGCAGCTTTCGCATTCAGATAGACTTTCCAAACACTCTTTCGAAAAGAAGCACTAGACTCGAGTTTTGCTCTCATTAGAGCTCGTCGGTGTGCATATCTTTGCCACGGCCGAGGTGTGAACTCCGGCCACGCTTTTCATGAGGCAACCGTGTTTACCACTGCGCCATTGAGCTCACATTAGGCAGGACCGAATTATCAAATCTGAACGCTCGAACACTTTCGCTTGTGAGCAATGGTCAGGTTGCTCGATCGTGTCGAGAGGAGACTCAGTAACTGTCCTGGTAACTACAATCGATAACCCTGCGATTAGGACTTACTGGAGACGGGTCGAGATCACTGAACTCACTAAAACTGCAAGGCGATATTTTAAATTACTGATGAGCAGTGGGGACTTGGTTTATTTGCAAGTTGATAATCACTCATATTTGATCGCAGCGTTTGCATTCAGATAGACTTTTCAGCCAGTCTCTTTCGAAAAGAAGCACTAGGCTCGAGTTTCGTTCTCATTAAAGCTCATCAGTAGTGCATATCCTTGCCATGGCCTTGAATGGCTGGAGTTCACATTCCGGCCGTGATAGTATATACACTAGTGACGAGCTCTAATGAGAGCGACACTCGAGTCTAGTGCTTCTTTTCGAAAGAGTCTGTTTGGAAAGTCCATCTGAATGCGAACGCTGCCATCAAATCTGAGTGATGTTCAACCTGAAAATATGTAATTAGGACTATCCGTCTTCTTAGGATTAACAGCGAGGACTGGTCAGGTACAGTAGTTGACTGATCTCACAGGCGCTGAATTTTCGAAACATGCCTAATTCCATATCCACGGTCTGAAGAGCAAATTTCAGCAGAGGTAGGTTGGAAGGACAAACACGTTTGGCATCCGAACGTGAATTCAAAACTGGTTTTGTGTCAACCATTGAAGTTCAGGTTGTACACTTTGTGATACGGCGCGTAATTCCAATACAAGCGTGTGGTTATCGTTCATCCGCTGTGTTCTGCTCAATTCGGACATACGGGGTACTGGTCTTGCGTTGAGTTCTATTTGTTCACGGAGTATCACATTTTGCCTCGGCATAGTAATCAAAATCCTACTGGACCCCATCTCCGAATTCGTTTTACAGTGTCGAGGAAGTCGCCACTCCCCCGAAAACATCATGTGAAAAAAAGACTAACAAAGTGCCCTTGAAAGTGACCTTCACCGTTGTCAGGGTGGCACGTCTCCGGTCTTCAGGAGCGTCTTCAGCCCTCGTGACAACTGTTGTTGTCATCCCGACTATAAACCTACCCTGAATTCTCTGAACTTTTGTCTGGATCATTCTCTAGACTATTGCTTGTTGCTAGTCGTAAACCCTATAAATATGAACGAGGTTGTGACCACGTGGTCTTCAAATTGGATGGCATACAAAGAGATCTGTCCAGGGGCCATTATTTCCTCTGTGTTCGTGCGTTAGCCTGGAGTGGTTGGGTTGACTGAGAAGTTACGAACTAGCCATGTATACTCCATATTCCGTTGTTCACCGTTGACCGTCGTTCCGTTACCCGCTGTTTCAATAATCGTTATCCCGTTATCTGTTTACGCACTCGCAGGACGTTGATTCAGTTTCAACATACAGCTACTCTGTGAACGTGTTTCGGTTTCTGACCTGTCTTTTAGAGTCGGAACCTTCAAAGTGCTACGGAGCTAGCTGACTGACACGTTCGGAAGACGCAGCCACTCAGTCAGGGAAAGACTAGGGACATTCAGTCTCGAATAATCCGTCATGCTACTTAAATGGACATCGTCAATTCCGCTACTACAGTTTAACCCACAGATCAGCGCAACATTTCCTCCAGATGCACTCTGAGATGAACACCCTGTTTTCTTGTATACCGGACAACCAATGTTCTTCCACGTGTATCGTGAACTCAACGTGATGTCAGGACCAGTTTTCAGCTACAAGCGTACCAGATTATCTTGAATTTTACCGACAAGTATTTGTGCGTCCAGCAGAACTGAGGTGGTCAGAACCGGATTAAGTTTTGGCCCCTATCTCTTCGGCATTTTTGGCGATTCATCAAAAGCGACGGCAGAAATCTAGTAAGTGGGTGGAGTGGGAACACCTACCTCGTTGCTCGTATCGGTTGAGCTTTCTGCTGTTTTTACGAACAAGAACGCACATATTGCTAGCCAGTGAATTGAAAACATGCAGCTGGGAGCGTTAATAAGGTTTCTCCAACAGGCTTGTCGGTTCTCTGGTTGCGTAGCCGCTGCGCAATGACTTGTACTGTGATTAACAATGAGTGTTCAGTCATAAGTGTCATGTTTCAGAGTGAGCGGGCATTGATACTCGATGGTTACAGCTGGGAAGTTCGTATTAGGTTCCAGTTAAATCTGATGGGATCAGGCTACGAATATCGGCACCTTGAGTTGAGTGTAGACCTCAGACAGCTATTAGGCAGTTCAATTAATCCTACTTAATTGTCCGCAGCTTGAAATTTCCACACTCTCGGTTCCCCGTACTGGCGCAAACGACAAGATCATCACAGTAAGTTTACACCTAATTGATTTATTAGTACCGAGTGGTAAACAAAAGTGGTTACTCCTCGAAAACGTATTTCAACGTCTTCACTGTTTCCTTCAATATGAGATCACGAGGCTTCGTTGGCAAGATGAAATCAGTACATGTTGAGTGTTTTGACAAAGAAGTCGCATCTTTTCCTCATCATCCAGGTCAGCTACGTCCATCCAGAAGACATCTTCTTACCGGCTGAACTACGATTCAAAAATTCACTCCGGCTGCAGCGCCATAGACGAACTAAGTGATACCGTTCTTAATAACGTCCACCGCTGAACCCGACTTCACGTTTGAATTTCCTGACATCTTGATGAAACTGCGCGTCGAACGACATTTGTTTCTGCTGCGGAAACTGAAATCACCATGTTTCGTATCGATCAAAACAAGTTGCCAGTTACTGAGTCGGCACCCTTACACCAACACGTCCGTTCGTATACGTTAATTACCAATCAAAGAAGTAGATGTGAGCACTAACGTTTGTTGTGAATGGGTTAAAAGCTTGACCACAAAGACGCTGAATATATCTGGCAAGTAACTGCTATACGAGGTAGTCAGGACACAGAGCGAATCTGAGGGGCAACCATGCATGGTAGTTCCAGCGTAAAAACAAATCAAGTTATGTGAGGCGTCACTAAGCAAACGGACAAAACGGTTCAGATTGACTTGGAAAGTTTTGGTTTCCGACCACACAACCGAAATTTGACTAGCAAACTGAATTAATACAGAATCACCTATCCGACACTGAATCTGCCTCATACAATGTAGAGCGAACTATTCGAGTTTCAATTCAAACATCTGGCATGTGATTCTATTGGGAGGTCTGCACAATCCTGAAAGTAGATAGAACTGTGTTGCGTGATCGACCTTGTTTGCCTCATTAAGAGAAGCACTTTCTAACGGGGTTCTTGTGGCAATTAACACCCTAGATTCAGCTGTTGATATCACAGACTTGTCTGTCACATGTCAGATAATTGATCTAATTCAAAATAACAGCAGAAGTTCCCAAATGTTTCGAATGGTAGATTCTTGTGCTCAATGGTCAACCAACTTTTTGGCTATTTCCATTTTTCATCAGTTGTTATGGATTTTAAGTTCGAGACATGTCATAAGCGCCTTTATACCAATAGTTATTGTTCGCCCTGTACCTCAGTGAACCTATCGAGCTGCGCTTAATATACCGGCAACATCTGTCGATATGCTGAACATTGAACGGCTGAACCCATATATTTGGCAGTGGCTAAAAATTCTTAGCATGCTAAGCTGCCGATTCCAATTTCTAAAAGACGGTCGTAAAGACAACTTTGTTCTTTATCAGATACCAAACCAAACCTAAATATGGGAAAACCAAAAGAAGGAAATGGACAACAAACCTCAGTTTTGAATTCCCTACATTTACAAGGTCCCAGCTAAACCATCTATGCACAAACGACCAAATGAAAGGGCGTACATAACTGCTATGCAGGAGATCGTAAGCGAACAAGGCGGTTCATCTAACCAGAGGTCCACTAGTGGCAACTATTGACGTGTTGACTGTCCGAGAAAAAGAGTGTATCAAACAGATGGCGTTGAAACTGTGGAATAATCAACGCTCATAGAGAGATCATTGCCCAGATTTCGAGTCAGTCTTTGCAAGGGATGCTAACAGTTTCTACAGAAAAGACTGTGGGACGCGAGAAGAAACAAAAAACCGTAGATCTAACGAAGGAATTATAGGGTGTGGCCAGTAATCTTCTGACATATACAGTCACTTTTACAATCCACAGAACTCATTCTGGGGACAAGTATTGTGGAATCAACTTTTTCCTGGTATATGTTAACAGTTATCTCCCAGAGTTATACCCTTAAGTGGTTCTGTTTCGATTCGAGTTAATACTGGTAGTGAATCACCTACTTGTTATTCCTGTTCATGTTGTTTATTGTTAGACAGCACAGTGAAGCTCCCCAGGCAACATAGATTGACTCGCTAGTAGTGAGCACTTCCGTATTCAGTGAATTGAGAAAACCCCAGTTTGACTGATGTATAGCTTGTGAAATTTTTTTTAAAACACCAGTACAGAGTGTACATGTTGCACATCAAAAGTCTGCTGACCATCCACATATTGCCTGTGATCATGTTTGTACGTGTGCATTTTTGTTAGCTGGGACGCTCCAATAGCACCGTTCACACTGCCAGCTTGATAGCGCACTCGTCGACTGCATCACTAATCTTTCTGGCTAGTACTGCGTACTGAAGTCGCTTAGCCGCTAAGAAGATCAACAGAAACATTCATATAATACAACTTCGATCCTCAGTTAGCTCGTTTTTTTGTTTCATGGTTGGTGTTTTTGGTATTTACCCGGGATATACCGACTAAGTGCACGTAAACATTTTTTCTGCAGTTGCATTCTACTAAATTAACGTGGTAAACTATTTTTTGTATACTGATTTATCTACTTGGCCCTAATCACTGTTACTATTATTGATTGTTTCCGATGCAAGAACAAAAGTTTACGCGTTTGAACGCTTCACTTACTGCATTCTGCATCTTGTTCATGCTTCTCAGGAAGTATGATCACCGAAGTTGAGATGTACAATTACAGGTCACATTGACGCTGCGTGCGGTAACCACGGTGTTCATTGAATTCCAGCTTGTGAAGGTTCCCCTTCAACCGCATATCAAAGTCGAGGTGAACAACATATTTCAAATGTCTAACTGTCGTAAACCTCGCAAACTCCATAAGAGGTAGTTCTGAAACACACATGATTTCCAAACAACTTAAGCATTGCGCGGCTTCTCAGAGGAATTCTGTTAGGAAAGCAAAAACGTCCTCAGATTCTGTGGCACATGCAGCTCTAAGCGACGATCATGTGGTGGATTGTCAGGACGGATGTGCGAGTTTTTGAACGCTCGGCCGAATACCTCAACGTGGGGGAGGTACGTTCGAAAACCTGCCGCGATCGGATCAAGGACAACGTGCGCGACCGGGTGAGTCATCGCTCGACTGGATCGGACCAACGGGCGAGGCAGGGCAGGCGAAATACGACAGACGGCCAGATCGGAGGCGTGGTTTTTCCAACATTTAGAGGAACATCTCGACACGATGTTGGAATACGGTCAAGGCCAATATTGGGTGGATGGCGGACAGCACGAGCAGCCGGACGAGCCATCGCGCAACAAAATCGGACAAACAGACGAGGAATGGCAAGCGGAAAACCCTCCGATAGAAGGCGCTGATCACACACGTAAACCGGTCAGAAGTGCACACGACGCGTGAACGGAAACCGGGGGGTGCTGCGCTTTGGAATTACGACTCATGAACGAGAGAGCGCGCGTTGCATGTGACTGGCGATTTGGACAATGAAGATTTTGCTTCATTGGACGCCTTCTCGCTACAGTGTGATCGTAAGAAGCTTAGGGGAAAATTGGTACACTGTCCACTTACGGATGTACAAATCATCCTTTGCGCCGAATCATATGCCACCCTGAAGCAGTCGGCTAACACACCTAGCAGCGAATGGGAGACATAACGGAAGCAGGTCTTCCAAATAGACGTATCGTCGCCGGAAGTACTAAGACTACTGGCCGGTTGTGACAGCTAGTTTACAGATCAACTTCGGATCCACAGTAAAGACAACTCAATACAGAGTACTCTACCATGCAACTCCAGCAGTTGGTCGTTTTGTTTGCGTTTACGCCATCGACGAACAATGAGAGTAAGTTTAGACACTAACTGGAATTGTTAACACCACCATTCCTGTAATTGCACATGGTTCTGATCAACCGTCTGTTCAGTATCTAATAAAAAGTCAAGCACAATATATTTCGGATATCTCATTCAATGGTGGGGCGAACCTGAGAAGTTCTAAATGAAATATATGCCCGATAATAATAGTCCGATACTTGTAGACGTATTCACTGGGAGTGAAGAATGTGTATTTTGTTGAATTCACGTGAACAATTTTTCAGGCGTAGATATCAAATAGTCTGGCGATGCTCGGAGTTTTATCTCACATGTCTTTAACTTCACATCACATTGTAGTGACCTGGAGATACCCCCGGTCTGCCTGCTGTACGATGTGTAAAATCCTTCCTAAAATCTTAGCTCACATTGTACACAGGACCTTAAGGATCTTTACCTGCCGTCTGTCTGATGCATAAGGTCGCGTTTGTTTGTTGGCATGCTTGTCGGCGTATGCGCGCGAAGCGCGACACACGCTTTTTCCGGCTTGCTCGCGCGCTCGACGGTCAGATTCTTATCCTCCCCAGCTGTTTCACGTATCGGTGTAGCCTAACGCTGATCGAGACCATCTGTAATTATCGCATAATATATTTTCGGTCTCGCACTCATTTGTATTTTCATTTCGCGTCTGGCATTTCTGCGCACACTTGAGGAAACGTTAATTTAGTGCACGTACGCACTAAAACTGGTGAGCCCGTACATCTTCATTTTTTAGCACGTATATTTTGTTTTTCCGACGTGAGTTAACGCTACTTTTCCATTTATTTATTCAGTTTAATCTCTGCTGCTGTCAAAAGTATGCAAGAACGCGTTTTTGACTCGCCAGACGTTTCTGTTAGTGCTCTTTCAGTCCCGATCGCACCTTTTAGGGAGAACAGTCCTCGAAGCTGGTTTGCACAGTTAGAAGCCACTTTTGCGTTGAGAAACATCACCACGGAACTAACGAAGTTCCACCATGTGGTTGCTGCTCTTCCCCTTCATGTCATAGACGAGTTAGACGACATCTTGGAGCTTCCAGACTCCGTTAAACCATTTGAGGAGCTTAAGGAAGCCATTATCAAGCGCATTGGCCTTTCGGACCGTCAACGCATTGCCCAGCTGCTGAGTTTCACTGAGTTAGGTGACCAGAAGCCTTCACAGCTTCTACGCCACATGCAACGCCTCGCAGGCTCAATCCAGCTCGAGGAGTCATTGTTAAAGGAGATATGGATCCAGCGACTCCCTAGGGATATGCAAAATATCCTTAGCGCCAACCCTCAAGCTGCCCTGTCGCAATGGGCTGATACCGCCGATCGTATCTGGGAGACATACGGAAAACAGGTCTCCCAAGTATCCGAACCAGCGCCGGAACCACTGGCACTCCTGACCGACCGTGTGAACGAACTCACACGCCAGATCCAGGCGCTCAGCACTCGAAGCTCGCGCCCGCATTCACTCTCACGTAAGCCTAACAAAAGAGCCGCCTGGTCGACTTCTAGGAGACGACGAATGCACACAGGAAGTGCCAACCCCGACCACTGCTGGTACCACCAGCAGTTTAGTAACCGTGCTCGATTCTGCCGCAGCCCCTGCTCCTTCTTCAAAAAGGACCAGGGAAACTAGCCCGCCAGCACGTCGCGGCGACCGACGTTGCTGGCTCCCGAAGTCGCCTGTTTTTCATTCGAGACCGCGAGTCGGGAGTTCGCTACCTCATCGACACTGGTGCAGAGATCAGCGTTCTCCCACCGGATTCTCGCGAGCGGCTTACGCAGGCGCAGTCAACCTTACGTGCAGCAAACGGTACGCCTATTACCGTTTATGGCCAGCGTTCTCACACATTGAACTTAGGCCTTCGCCGCACTTTCCGATGGCTTTTCACCGTAGCAGACGTCCAAATGCCAATCATCGGCATCGATTTTCTCGAGCACTTCGACCTGTTAGTCGACACACGACACCGCCGGCTAGTCGACCGCAAAACGAACTTGTCTGTTACTGGGACTTTAACCAACGCGGTTCCAATCAGTCCCGTGTATCGCCCGGTTATCACAAGCACTTACGCTTCTCTTGTCGAACAATTTCCGACCGTCTTCAGACAACCGACCTCGCTGCCGCCAGTGACTGGTGCAACGCAGCATCACATCGTCACCACTGGCCCGCCGGTGTTCGCTAAAGCCCGTCGTTTAACACCGGATAAGCTGAAGATAGCGCGCGCCGAGTTCGAACACATGCTCGAGCTTGGCATCATTCGCCCGTCGGATAGTCCCTGGGCTTCGCCTCTTCATATGGTGCCGAAAAAGTCAGGAGACTGGCGCCCATGTGGAGATTATCGCGCGCTTAACAACGTCACGGTACCGGACAGGTACCCCATTCCGCATATACAGGACATCACGGCTAGCCTGAAAGGCACCCGTGTGTTCTCGAAGCTCGATCAGTTTCGTGCCTACCACCAGATCCCAGTTGCCGCAGACGACGTTGCCAAAACCGCGGTAATTACGCCATTCGGCTTGTTCGAATTTCTGCGCATGCCGTTTGGTCTCCGGAACGCCGCTCAAACGTTTCAACGATTTATCGACGACGTCACAAGGGGTTTCGACTTTGTCCATCCCTACATCGATGATCTTTTGGTGGCGAGCGCATCCGAAGAAGAGCACTAGAATCATCCGCGATTTGCAGCGTATAACGTCACTGTAAACGCGGATAAATGCGTTTTCGGTCAACCAGCAGTCGAGTTCTTGGAGCATCATGTCGATCAGCACGGCATTTGGCCGCTGACTGACAGGATACAAGCGATTCGCGATTTTCCGCGCCCTACAACGCTCGCCGCTGTCCGTCGTTTCAACGGCATGGTCAACTATTACCGCCGTTTTATTCCGCATTGCGCGCAACTCATGCAGCCTCTGACCGACTTACTCCGTGGCCGTTCCAACGGAAACGTCCAGTTGTCAGAAGCAGCCGTCGACTCGTTCGATCGCACCAAAGACGCGCTAGCCGACGCAGTGATGCTTCACCATTTCGACGCTAACGCCACCACGAGCATAGCTGTAGACGCTTCCGACATAGCTGTTGGTGCCGTACTCCAACAGTTTGTCGATGGCACCTGGAGACCGCTTTCATTTTTCTCCAGACGCCTGCTACCCGCCGAAGCGAGGTACAGCACGTTCGGTCGTGAGTTACTAGCAATTTACTCGGCCCTTCGTCACTTTCGATACGCACTCGAAGGCCGCCAATTTGTGATCTTCACTGACCACAAACCGTTGGTATACGCCTTCCGCAATCGTTCCGAACGCCATTCAGCCCGCGAAGTGCACCATCATGATTTCATCTCGCAGTTCTTTACAGACGTACGACACGTCTCTGGCAGTGACAGCGTTGTGGCTGACGCTCTGTCACGCGTATCAGCACTTGTTGGCCATGACATTATCGACTTGTCAGCTATGGCTGACGCACAACGCGCGGAAAACGATCTCCACACTTTCTACCAGCATTCGTCACTAAGCCTCGCGGATCTTCCACTACCGACAGCACCGGGAACGATTTTGTGCGATACCTCCGCTGGACACCCTCGTCCAGTCGTACCTCCAGCCTTACGACGTCGCGTGTTTGACAGGCTACACAACATTGCTCATCCTGGCATCCGGGCCATGGCCAAACTTGTTCCCGATAGGTACGTCTGACCCGGTATGCAAAAGGATCTTCGCACATGGGCGCGATCTTGCCTAGCTTGTCAACAAGCTAAGGTACACTGCCACGTGTCGGCCCCGATCGGCCGATACCCTTCGATCACCTCTCGACTCGCGCATCTTCACGTAGGTATTGTAGGTCCTTTGCCACCTTCGAATGGCATGACCTATATCTTGACGATGGTAGACCGTTTTACGCGATGGCCAGAGGCCGGCCCTATACCCGATGTCCGCTCGGAGACCGTAACACGCGCATTTGTTGAGCGTTGGGCTGCATCTCACGGTTGCCCGGCCACAGTTACAACCGACCGCGGCACCCAGTTCGAAAGCGTTTCTTTTGCGGAGACGTTGAACGCACTTGGATGTCATCGCACACGGACTACGGCATACCATCCGGCTGCGAACGGCGTGGTCGAACGCTTTCATTGACAACTAAAAGCAGCCATTGCCACCGTCGATACAATCCGTTGGACGGAAGCCCTGTCAATGGTTTTACTCGGCGTTCGCGCGGCCCTCAAGGCCGACCTTCACGTTTCCAGCGCCGAACTTCTTTATGGCCAACCACCGCGTCTTCTTGGTGATTACTTCTCGTCCGCCACAGACGCACTCCGATACGATGCTTCCTATGCCAAACAACTTGCTTCGCATATGCGCCGCCTCCGCGTTACTGACACTCGAGAACAAAACCGCAAATTGTTTGTTCCCGAAGGCCTCCACGACTGCACACACGTGTTTGTTTGCGTGGATGGTTCACGACGCCCTCTCGGGCGACCTACGAAGGTCCATTCAAGGTACTCCAACGGAAGGACGGTTTCTACGTACTCGAGCGCCAGGGTACTCGGGACACCGTTAGCATCGACCGCTTGAAGCCTGCCTACTTTGAAAGGACTGAGGAAGCCTCCGATGCTCATCCCTATCCTGCGGCCAGGCATGCAACAGCCTTTGAACAGCCTCGTCCGAGTGCCTCATCTTCGAACACAACGTCGCCGACCACGCCAGCGCCTACCGTAACACGTTTGGGTCGTAGGGTGCATTGGCCTAAACGTCTAGTAGATGACTAGGACTCGTTAGGTCCTGTTTTATTTCAACACTACAAAAAAAACAAAATACTCGCAAAAGCTTTTGAAAACAAAAAACCTCAAACCTATTTTTGAAAACCAAAGAAAGCGTTCCGACGCATGTCCGCGTATTTATGTTCGCCAGGTAAGTTTGCCATTTGTACATGTGCCCAACCTTACCCATATCGCTTTTCATTTTCGTGCACGCGCTTACGTCCTGAGCCGATCAAAGTTCGCAACGCCAATACTGTTATGCGACCACAACGTTTATCCCTTGGACCACGACATGCGAATTCTAAATTCCCCCATCCGTTTCGACACCGTAAAAGAGGACACTCGAGTAGGAGCTCGCTAAGAACTGTTGGCACTAGTACTCCTCCACCTGCGGCGTCTAGGAATTGCAGTACCAACCGCAGACTGGTGCAACATGAACTAGACTAGGCCAAGGGTGGCTGGCCACAGTTAGTCCTCACGTAGATCGAAGGGTTGCGTTCGCAGTACGCTTCTGGAGGGGGGCTGTGTAGTGATCTGGAGATACCCCCGGTCTGCCTGCTGTACGATGTGTAAAATCCTTCCTAAAATCTTAGCTCACATTGTACACAGGACCTTAAGGATCTTTACCTGCCGTCTGTCTGATGCATAAGGTCGCGTTTGTTTGTTGGCATGCTTGTCGGCGTATGCGCGCGAAGCGCGACACACGCTTTTTCCGGCTTGCTCGCGCGCTCGACGGTCAGATTCTTATCCTCCCCAGCTGTTTCACGTATCGGTGTAGCCTAACGCTGATCGAGACCATCTGTAATTATCGCATAATATATTTTCGGTCTCGCACTCATTTGTATTTTCATTTCGCGTCTGGTATTTCTGCGCACACTTGAGGAAACGTTAATTTAGTGCACGTACGCACTAAAACATCGCCGCTTCGAATACATACACGACTTCATAAGTTTCATCTTCGCGACCGACGCAATTTTTCCCGTTAATGCTGCTAACCCACCGCCCAGAGTATGCGTTACTATCTGAAATTACCAACATGCATGAGCTGGCTGATCTCAAATTCACCACAAATAACTACCACAGTATCACTGTGACAGCTGTTTCTACACCACAACCTGCCACTCAGAAAACAAAGTTTATGCTGCAAAGTAACAAACCGCAAGATTAATTTCAAGTTTGCATTATGCATATAACAATATGCGTGATGCCGACCGGAGTATTCATATCCGTTTCTAGTCATACGGTAGAGTCAGCTTATTAGACAAAAATGAAATAAAGGATGTCTCGACAAAAGTCTGGCCAAATTTCTTTGGAATTATCGGGCAACATGAAGGCTGCGCGGCAATTTTCACTTCAACAACAGGGCGCTTGGACATCTCTTCACGATGGCCTAACGATCTGCGTAAATACAGAAAAGCTTTCAGAAAAATCTCTAAAAGGATATACTACTTGTGAGTAACATATTCGTCCGAGAGAATTAGTCACGAAACTTCGCCGTGATAAATGAAAAAGAAAAATAAGAGCACCAAGTCCATTACAGGTCCGTCAACTATACTAAGATTAGTGGTTAAATGCACAGACATGTTTCCGAGTAACCGAAGTTACACAGAATGGCACACAGTCGTGAAGAATCATGGGCTGATCTAACACGTGTTACTAAACTCGGGAAATTCACTAGCGAACTGTCCGATCCAGATTGTTTTGTTTGTGTTAATAGTCGCTAATATGTGTGGTAACGTAATTCAATGAAACTCGCAATACTGTATAGAAATCCAGCCTGTTAGGAAACAATATCGGTCCATACGCCTGTTAGCGCAATTAATCGCGATCTACGAAAATCCTTAAGGTGCGTTGGTGGGCCAGTCTAACTAGCACATTCGTGATTTGCCAGTATATTGAACGCATTACCGCTGTCAGTAAAAACGAGTGGAATGCACTGACTGTTTGATTGATCAGAGTTACAGTTGTGGTTTTTCTTATTTATGTTAACCAGTGATGCTTCACTTTTGTACAACGACGCTTTTGTAGCACTTTCGCATTTCGTTCACGTTGATCAAAGTGATCTTGCGATACAATACGATTCGTACACACCGGTGTGCTCTCCTATCTGGTTGCACAGTCGTTTGGAGACATTACAAGGATCTTCCATCCATTGTTAGCCCCTTTGCACTAAGAACATTGTCGCGGCTCCAATCGCGCTTTAGCAGCCCCCCGATACTGGTACGTTGAGGGTATTGTAGTGGTCATCATGAATATCTGTGAGTATCTTCTGTTGGTCAGAATCTTTGGTTACCGTGACTTGTTTGAACTTTGCAACTTTGGTGTTGTATTCTTTCAATTTGTTATTGCCGACGCCTTGGTAAGCTACGCCCGTGATCATTTAGTCTATGCAGTAATCCGTTCTTCACTACTCCACAGTCCACCATCCATCCATAACTATACCCCTAAACAAAGTAACTCACTGCCAAATAACCGTAAGGCTGCATGTGAAGTGATTCAAACGATTCCAGCGACTTGTACACGGGTTCGAGGTTGGGGGCCCAAAGTACCCGGATTCAGTCAGTATGTCCGTTTCGATGTCCGGCGGTTTTCTGTTGACATGAAGGGCAGTCACTGAAAACAGGGTGTAACATCGCTCTTGGAGGTAACGGAAAATGCCAAGAACAGTGTGAAATGATAACCTAGCAGAACAGAGTTCATCACTAATCCAACGGTTCTCAAGTAGATAGGAATTCAACGACACTTTTAAACGGTCCTTAGAAAAGCGGTTAACAACCTCTTAATGGGAGTTCGGCTCAATGGCTGATAAATTTATTTGGAAAGAACTGTTGCCTAAGAGAGGTCCAGAGTCGACGCTTGAAGAGCTTCTTGTCGTGGCCGACTTGACTGTTATCACCTACTCGGGTGAAGAAGTGTAGCAGGAGTCATGCGGAGTCTTTAAATTTCAAGAAGAGACTCGTAGGACAGATGCCGTAAGTCAGTGATCATTTTTGTGGCTACTAGCTAGACACGTTCAGTGGCGAGTATGTCCTACTCTAAACTGGTGTAGACGACTTGATTAGCATACTCGAGCAGTGGTCTTATATAGATTCAGTACAGCGTTTGAAAGGCATGCCCATCTACGAAAGGAAAGGCACTTCTTATTATCCCAAATGTCACAAATTCCCTTTCGGTGATCATCTAGTAGTGATAAGGGAAGGATAAATCAATCGCTAACCAAATCCGTAGGTGCTCCTTAAGGTAAACTCTCGTGATATCTACAACACTTTGTGCACCGTGTAACACGGGTGGGTTACCGAAGTCTCCTTCGAGCGACATATGCGCACACTCGCTGTCGTCTAAGGTGAGACTCCAGCCGATTGATTAGCACTTATCACGGTCAGGGTCAATCCAAAGTGCACCGTTATCACACATATACCAGATTTTTAAATCGTCAACACAAAAGATGGCGTCGATAAGACCTGTAGTGAGATCACCTTCGATGTCTCCAAAACTCTAAACTCCGCGTGACGTAAGAGTTGCCTTGCAAGTACCACCGCTAGCACCACAGACTAAACTCGGAGATATAATTGATATAGATCACGAGCAACAGTGGACCGAGTAAGTATCCTTGAGGAACTCTCACTGGGACCGGGGAGAGAGAAGGAATGCCCGAACCAGCTTTCATTCTGTAAGTTCTGTTACCAAGAAAGGAAGTAATCCAGCGGAGTCTCTATCACTGGAAAACATAAGCTGCGAGTTTATGTGCAAAAGGATCATGTGGGACACGTTCAAAGGCTTTGGCAAAGTCGAAGAAGATATCATCCGAGATCCGACTTTTGTCTTCAAAATCTCTCAGGCTATCCATGAAGATTGACATGTTGGTGGTGCATGGTTGATCGGGAAGAAAGACATACTGAGTAGCAAATATAAAGTTATTTGTGGGGAGAATCTTAAAAATGGCACGTTTTACCAGACACTCTATTATCTTGCATGGGATGCTTATATGACTGATGGGCCGGCAAAAAGCGGCAGAGTAACGATCATCTGCCTTAAATATGGCTGTGACAGTGACCACTTTCCATATCTTCGTAAGAGTGAATGTCCGAAGCGTCTGTTTGAACGTTTTAAAGAGGGGCAATGTCAAATCAAGGGCTGCTTCTCTGAGTATCCGAGGTTGGATCGCGTCTGGTTCCATGGCATTATGGAGAATGATCTTTAGCACAAGATCCTGGACGTTGAGCACAAATGAGTCAGCTGTCGAGAGTGGGTATTGGAAGTTTCTTCTAGGAAGAACTGTATGTCACTTTGGGAGATCTACATTGCATACTGTTTAATAGCATTCTGTGAACACCTCTGCAGCCGGTTGGTGGTTGGAGGAAGTTTTCGCGTCGAGAAGCCGCAGAGGTAGTGCTGGAGGCCTTAATTTTTTCTGACAACGCATGTGCCTAGGAAAAAATTCTTAATCTTACCGGCTACTGGTTGTAATTTTCATTACACCTGTTGAGAGTGTTGGCGGACTTTCCGCTTGCACTTTTTCCTTACAAAACGAAGAGCTTCTAACTCCTCCGGCTTGTCTGTTAACTTCTGTTTACAAAATAGTTAAGAACGTAGATCAGAAAGGTGGCGTACGTTTCATGGAGGCGGTGCATAGAAGGAGAACTTTCACAGATTTAGAGGGACAACCGCCTTAGCAGCTTCGTGAATAGCGGCTTCAAAAGGGAAGCAGTTTGAGTTCACTGAGTCAGACGCAAGGCTGAGTGTGCTTAAGAATACCCTCAGTGTGTTGAAGGCTGCTCTCTGAAAATTTCGTAATGACGTCTTTGTTGCGGCCTTTGGAGCCAGTTACAGATATGGTCAAAGGCTAGTAGCATGCTGTCACCATGCTCCCGCGATGGTTTGGTGACCGTTGTTACAGGTGAGGTTTATTTGTGATGGCCAGATCCAGCAAAGACAGCGTTTGTCTTGGAGGGCGCCTTATAGGCAGCTCAACATGCTGTGTCCAGGCTTTCTCATTAATCAACATTGTCAAGTGTTTCGAGAATTCGCAGTCGGTCCTCATTAGAAGCAGCCGCAAAGTTGAATTTGGGTGCGTTGAAGTCACCCAATGACGGGAGAAACACTGGGTGGACCTGCGGCGGTCTAAGGTGGCAAGAATGGCTTCGTCTTTCTAGGTGCTACACGATGGCGAAAGGTAAACAGCACTGATGAGACGCACGTCGTGACCATGAAGTTGGAGTTCGATCCGAAGTGCGTCGCATTTATCTAGGGAGATAGTTACCCCTATGGTATCTGACACCAGGGGCTTCTATCTTCGGGAGATGGATCAGCCACCCATGTGTCCACGAGGAGAGCCCGTTCAGTACATTGAGTACCCAGAAACACTCAGTTCATTATCTCTGATGCATGCGGAAAGCCAGGTCATCGTTAGAACAGGAATATGAAGGTTAGTTCCGCGGGCCGATTGTCTGATTTCTGGCCGTTTGTTTAAAAGGTTCAGACAACTGATGTACATGCACCTGGAGTCTACTTCCTCCATTGATTGGGTGCGAATATTGACAGAAGATCACGAGGAAGAGCTATATAAAGCATTCCTGGTGGCGAGGATGGACGCGTAGAAAGCGGTATAGTTTCGTGAGCACTGTTGGAGAGCAGCGGCCGTTTTATCACTGCCTGAGCGTGAGTGAGCCTTCCTGTAACACTTCTGCTTTTAGATGAGACCCAACTAGAAGAGTCAAGGCTTCCGCTGGATCCGAACCAGCAACAGACATAGCATGCCTCAACGCGGCAAGCGCTCTACCATCTGAGCTACAAAGCCACACGAGGAGCTCGGAAATTTCACATTTGGACCCTGTTTTCCGCCCGTCCCACTGCCTCATGTGGAATTTACCAAATGATTCAGGGGATCGACTGCCTCGGCCCACGGTTGATAGCTTTTCGTCTTAATAGAGGGTTATTTGCAGCTTTGAACTCTCGAAAATTTGAATAGGATTCTAAATTGAGAGAGAACTCAGGACGAAATGGTCCCGGAAGCAGTTGAGGAAAGAGCGGCTGGAATGAGCCAAGGATGAGCTTTTTCGGATGCAGAGGGTGACCCCAGCAGACAAACCGGTTTATTGAGCTTGGAAATAAAATGAGTTTCAAGGGGCCTTCTTGGGGTGGATTTATTGAGAGTCTGGAGGGAGAGTGTTGTTCCGTACCACCTGTGAGAGCTATTCTTTCAGGCCCGCGCAGCTCCACAGACGATTGGCCATCCAAGTGGATGAGGGAAGCTGTTTCTGGTGTCGGCGTTTGAAAGGATGTACTCATGGACACTGGTCGCCTCTTGAGAACAGAGATAAAGACTTTTGCGTTTCACTTAACGGTGAACTCGGCGCCGATGGCACCGCTAACACAGAAGAGGGTCATTTTGGTGTACTTTCCTCCAGAATGATTGGGAACCGTGTAAGCCGGGCTAATAGAGGGATGCTGAAAACTGTTTCTTCAAGAAGTCAATAGGTAAAACTGTTAAAAGGGTCAAAAATAGACCAAACACAAGGCCTCTTGTTAAACGATCTCTGATATCTGTAACCACTCATTTCATCAATAAGGGTTGGATGGATTTTAGACAACCGCTCAGTATCTCCCTGAGTAGATACAAAGATCTCTGTATCAGAGTATCTAACCCCCATCCAGGCGTGACATGAGTGGGCCAAAATTGGACGAAACGTGAAGGTTGGTTGTTCTGTTCTACCGAATGAAGGCCATCGCCCTGTGAGTGTATGACCCAAGACCGTGGTAAGGAAAGTAGTTAAGGGTGCCGACAGTCACGTCCGCGAGATAAACCTGAGAACAGACAGTGGCACTATCAGGAGAGACAAGATCCATATGTGCTCGCGGAGGAGCAGATGGTAGTGGCGTCGTCAGTGAGAAAAATTCAGATGCACAGAAATAAGTTCACGACACACTCAACGCAGAGCTACATGAGCGTTGAGGCATTATGCTTGTTTCGGGAGCAGGTGTGTAAACGGCTACTTGCGTTGAGTGTCCGACGGTTGTTGTGTTTTATAGAGGGTCAGTGGCTATATCCCCTGTCTTTATTTAGTTTCTCCTCTTTGATCCCTTTCTTACATTAGAAACCTATTTGGTGGTAATTACCAGCCTTTTTCGCAGACTGATACGACAATTCAGATTACGCGCGGGACAAGTCATTTCTTCCATGAACGTTTTCCTTGATGTTTTTCTAACTCGTTCACTTGCGGAAACATGTTATTGCGTGGTTTCTCTTCTTCACTTTCCATCAACAAATATCTGTTTATATGCGCCCTGGTTTCATTTTGCGCTTACTTACGTTGACAGTAAGCGGCTGTTGCATTTGATCATACTCATCTGAACCTTTAGTCTCGGAACCTGTACATTTGGTACACTCAGTATCAAGGTTTGTTGTTATGTTCTAATCAGTTTATACCAATTTTCTCGTACCTTAACACATTATTAATAAGAAAATCTTCAACACGATGGCCTTTCCTTCTGGATCCGAGTCGGGTGCTCGACGGACTCAGAAGTTATAGACGCTCGACGCTTACAGGCGCGACTACTCCAGATCTAGCCCATCCACACGCGTTTCGAGTAGACGAGGCGCTGCTCGAACGACCGCTAGACCTCCGGGATTAACAACAAGTATAAAGCAACTGGTCAGGGCTCGTGTGGAATATCAAGTTGCAAAAGGCTCTGGGGAGAGCCATGAGGCCATTCTCGTTGGTTCTGGAAAAGACCATGAGGTTGTTGTCTTGCCCACGAACTGCTTGCTGCTGTGCACCCTACGCTGGTTGCTGGATAATCTCGCGGTCCAGGGGGGTGAGAACGACATCAGGCTGCACGCAGTTGGCACACAATTCATGATGCCAACCCCAGAGCTTAGATTGCTGGACGCAGTTTGCCTTGTCCACTTCCATGTCCACTGGTCTATCCTCCAAGCTGTGCATCCCACAAATTTCGCCGTTCACAGGTTCCAAGGCAACCTGTCTTCAAATTGTTCTTTCACTCCCCTTATGAATTGTGCCAGGCCGCCTTCGATAACACGCATATCACGTGTTGTTTCCGGAGGATCCCATGTGCTCAATCTGTAGCACGCTCTCTTCAGTCCCGTGGCTTCCAATTATGGATGTCCTGCGTCCCGCTGATTGCGTTAGAACATCTTTTGAGAGCAGCAGGCATACGCCTCGTTCCATAGGACACGGATTTTGCCTTGCTGGTTGATGGACTTAGGGGAGTAAGACAAGCACCAGCGCAAGTCTGCGAAGTGATACGGAAAGGAATTTGAAATAGTTAACAAGTACTTCTTGAATCGTTTATTCTGCCTTGTCTGTTGAAAGCGAACGGCGGTTCTATCAGTCACTGGCTTGTCGCAACTTGCCGAACGATTTCCTGCTGGTTATCTGCGCAGTTTCTCATCGCGGGAGTAAACTCTACAACAATATCAAGATGCATTGGTAGCAATTTATTTATGCCGCGGAGTGCAGTTACTTACTTGCCATAATCTTCACCACCCACATAACCCCACTTAATGACATTATCTTGATATACGTCCTGCGCTTTTCCAGTCTTATCTAAACTGCAATGAGCAACAACGACAGGTCTACAACGGGCTAAGGAGGCTCAGCAGGCGCAACGTCATCTGTGGCAGTGGCGGGTAGCGCTGGTTTACGTTTTCTGTCAGCCCGGTCAACGATCTGTCATTTGCGTAGAAAACCGCAATAATATGTATGGGGTATCAGCCATTAGGAGAAGAAGCAGCAATCATGTTTTGTTTCTCTAGTGAGCACGTGAGGCACTTGTGTTGGGTTTGTATAACCGCATCCATATAAATAACCATGGCCCTTCTCCATAACGCCTCTCCTCAGTTTTACTCTTACCACAGTGCCTAAGAAGAACATCTCACAAACTGTGATAAAGATTTCAGGGGTCAGCAGGGTTATTCGTATCCCACAGGTGGTTCCGACGGGGTTTATACCTTCCACGCAGACAGTACACAGACGGACAACAGTAGCTTTCCGGGTGTCCAAAAATGTGTTTGAATGACGTGTACGGCAATAGGCGTTCAGGGGCAGCAAGTATGGTGTGTACATTTCGTTTCTCTACACCGTTTTTTGTGTAGTTGCCGAAGAAAAGGGCCCTCTTTGGCAAATGAAGTGCGATGCCGGATTTATGGCTAACCAACTGAGGCAATGAAAAGCTTCCTAACTAACACACTTTGTAGCCCTTGCTGACCTGTTAAGCTCTAACACGTTCCCGGTGTGGAATATTTGACGCATCCATCAGTGAACGCGGTTTCTTTGGAAGCCCTTCATATCCACCAACCGACGACAATATCGAGACATCATTCTCTAAATAAAGGTGGCAAGACACTGTATCTGAACTCGAATGGGCACTATGGATGAATCGCCACAGTGAGGCTGAACGATGAACGAACAGCCGATGTGCAAGGCAAAAATAACAACAATCTTTTCGAAACTACTGAGTAACTGGCTGTAGTTTCATTAAGTATCAATGCGTAAAAACTCGCCAGCTATACCGGTGACATCACCCGACTCAATTTAAAGCCAACGTGATTTTGCTGGTGAGGGGATTTCGCTAGAATTGCTATGCTAAATTTAAAACGAAGTTGAAGAGGGCCTTTGGTAATGGAAAGGGCAAACTTTTCAATGATTCCTTAATAAGGAGCAGCACCGTTCTTCCGCCTTCAACAGATCTCTCAAACTGATGAGGATACTTAGATCAACAGAAGAAAACTCAGTTATCGTAACCCGGAATAACCGCAGATTGCCTTCATCCTTTGATTCACTCAAGTGTCCTTCGTGATCTGTCCACATTTTACAGCATTCAGCGGGAGATTCCAGTAAACTACCGAGGGGTGAACTGCTTGGAGGTATGGTTGCACCTAAGACCCGTTTTGGGCGCGACGTGAAGTTCACACCAACCGCGAAATTGTGATAGAGAGGGTTGATCTTCGGCAAGTCATTCACGTATGAGATGAACAGCAGCGGATTCAGGAATGATCCCTGTGGAACACCGCTGGTGGAGTGTGCTGTGTGCGACCTGGAGACTTACAGTTGCACGTGGAAACTCTTGTTCCGCAAGAAAGCATTTATCTGCCTAAAAACATCAGAGAGTTATGTTGAACTCCGCCAGTTTCAACATCACTGGAAGTCCACAGCCTACCCAGAAGAAAGCTTTTCTAAGTTCTGGATATCGACTTTTACATGTCCCCCCTTTTCATTTGCATGTTTTGTTTCCCTAGTGAGCACGTGAGGCACTTGTGTTGGCTTTGTATAACCGCATCCATATAAATAACCATGGCCCTTCTCCATAACGCCCCTCCCCAGTTTTACTCTGACTGGATCCGTGTAGATTGGGCCTCCAACCACGAACTCGTGTACGACTCTCGGAAATCGCTGAAATCGCTTACTTTATTGCCCATTGCATCCCGGTTGAACATGTGAGTGAGAAACGGTAGCACGTAAACGAGTGCAACCGTGAACAGCACGATTTTAATAATACAGCTCCTGACATAAGACACCCTTTTTAACACCAGGTCAAGTTTTGCACCTCCTCAGTGCGTAGTAAATTTCGCAAACAAGACAGTGACCGTCGTCAACCGGCTGATGTGTATGGTGTTAATTTTTCACGGTTACCTTCTGTTAATTCCTCTTTCCTGGTTCGGAATTTAGTGAATGTGTTAGTGTGATTTTCGGTGCGTTGGGATTTCCCGCTGAGTAGTTTGGGTAATCAAGACTGATATAGCAAAACACTCTGGTTCGGTGGTTAGAAAAGACAAACGTTTGGCATGCGAAGAAGAAATTACAACCAGCTCTTGAGGGGGGAATCAATTCACACCACGTCTTAACACGTATCCAGTCTGAAAAAATGGAGCGTCTTTGAGTAGACCAAATGATACAACCGAAATTCTACAAATCGCCGGTTCGGTATGCACGCACAACCAGGGATGTGAATATGTGCTCTGACTGTGACCAATAGATGAGTGACCATGCTTTTGCCTACCAATGAAATCACAGACTCAACGATCTGAAAAATCAGGTATTTTCTGGGACCTTTTAAGAAGCCGAATAACCGTTTGGAACTGTAATATATTTCAGGCCCATTGACGGCATTATAAGGGCAAAACTTCCGAAGTAGAAGAACTCATGCGAGATGCGCCCCATCTTCTTCCATCCACTGGATTTATTGAGTCAACCAGGATAAAGTGGCCCTCAGCTGTCTACACCAGTTGACTGGTTGGCCGAACAAGCTATTAGCACCTGATCAATTGAAACACAACAGCAATGCACACGTCATTGATTATGAGGTCACCAAGTAAAAGATTCACGGGGTGAACAGCCATTTATTTTCGTCCAAACCTACGGCCGCTTTGTACATTTCTGGGATCAGAGACTAATTGATGCGCTGACCGCTTTGGACGGTATGCGGCAGCAAGTGCCCGTTGGTCTGTTTCACTGGACGTCAGGAGGATTCCGGTATTGTAGATAGTACAGATTCGTTCAGCTGGATAACACATTTGTTGAACTGGAATGGGGTGAGGATTTGCACCATCACAAATGACAGATATAGAACCGGTGCAAGTGTGGGGCGTCTTATTGGATACTTAGGGAAGGACAAGAGGGGTTCAATAATCGCAATCGCGGATGGCTGAGTGAAACAACAAGTTTCTTCCAGGACTTCCAAAGCGCTAATTGAACTGTCAGTGCGTGTACACACGCAGCTCAAAAAGATGATAAATAGTGTGTGGGCGAAAAACGCCACATACAAATAGGTGCCTCCCTTCACTTGGTAACAAATTAAATCACTACCTTTTCCGTTCAAGTCAGCTCAAGCTCAGCTTTGCTGCGCTGGATTTGTTTGTGGGTGAAGTACACTTCTGAATACCCAAAGACCCATTTGAAGAAGTTCGAAACCACTACCGTTACTTGAGTGACTCTACCGAGTACCCCTTTTAACAAAGTGGGATGGAAGGACACTCCTCTAGGAACAAAGCGATGTGGGCAGTAGAATCGTCTAAAATCGTGGCCACACTATCATGAAAAGTGTGTGGATTTGGGAAGTGACCATAGAATGCCATCCCTGGAGCAGTGCTCTCCTGTTCAGCAACAAACAAGAGAAACAAAGCCTGCTGTCTGATCAGAAGGCAGTTTTCATACTACCTCAGTACCCGGGCCCGAGAAACGTCGGTGCCCTTTGTTTTGGAGCAACGGATATTCCAACGTTGTTGATCAAACTCATCTCTGAGGATACGCGAAATTCCTTGGAGTTCTGGAATGTCCTGAATGATAACGGAGTCTTCGGGAGCTGAAAAGTCAGGTCTCGTGACGATTTGGATGACTATTCATTCCCGCTTTTTGAGCCACTTTTGCATCGGGGATGGGCTTCTTCGTCGGAAAAGACTCATACAAATGCCGGCTGGGTTTTTGTTCAGTAGTGGCAAAGTCAAACGGTAGGTAAAAAGGTAACTTGCCAACAGGCAAAGTGCACCGACTATCGAAATACAATCACGCAAAAAATTGACCCCACTCTATCCTCCTAAGCGTTTATCCCTGTGTATTCTATCTCCCCTGATTCTGACTTTGTTGTTTCCGTTTAATTACATCAAATTGATAATTGTGCGAATAACCGGTTGTCGGTTATTGTAAGTTGTTTGGGTGGTGCGTAAATCACCTTTTTTGAAGTTGGGCTTGTCCTCACTGTTTCAAAGATGTTGACTGCTCGGATGAACTCTGTTGGGTGTGTATACCATATTGTTTGGTCATAGTTCACCTTCTGCGCGTTCGGCATCGAGTTGTAATTTATCTCCCGGAAAACAATCCATCGTTGGAAACTGTTCATGTTGTCTACCTATTTGTTTGGCGAATTCGATTATTAGCATCACAACAATGTGATGCAGTCTTTTTTGGTCAGTTGGGGCCGTCGGTTTGTCACTACCCGTTGCTCAGCGTCTTTGTGGGAAATAGTAAAGGAAGTACTTTTCTTGTACAGAGGGGTAACATAATCGGCTGTATTGCCCACTGGTCGCAAACACGCATACAAACCGTGAAGTTAGTAAACGCAGTACATTTCAGCTGAGATAAAGAATTTACAGGTTTCCGTCCGAAGACACGTACATGGTACATGCTGCCACTGGATACATATAAATCATCGCGTCGCGCTGCTGTATACTCAAACTACATTAGAGCATTGTTGTATCTGTATCCCAGCCACATCCGCTACATGCCTTTCGGACAACAACAACGGTAGTGAGAACAAGTTACTCAGTAAAAGCGCATAATGTATTGTCTCATTCACAAGCATTTGGGTCATTTTAAAGTGTATGGGCGAGTGAGCCGTTGGTCGTTGAAGCCGCGACCAGTCATAACACACTTCGAGCCTTGACACGAGTGTGGAGCACACGGGCGGCCTTGACGCGCATACAACAAGCATGAACAGCAGTCCTCATGTTTAACCGGTTTTATGGAGTCAGTGAGTGAAACTGACGAAACGGACCGAGAGATCACGTAAGGTAACCGAACTGACAACAGAGCAATTTAAGGTACATCGAACTAAGATTTTCTTCCAACAGTGGTACTGTAATGACCTGGAGATATCTCCAGTCTGTCTGCTGTAAGATGTGTAGAACACTTCTTGACTTGCTAGCCCCCAATGCACACGGGAACACAGAGTGTCCTACCCACCGTCCGCTTGCTGCATAAGACGTTGCTTTCTGGTTGCGTGCATGTTAACCTAAGCATGCTGCTGGCGTCATACACGCTTCCTGTATGCTCGCGTGCCCAATGGTTGCATTCCGGACCTTCCAAATTTTCTCACGTATTGGTGTCGTCTAATATTTCAGGGAACCCAATGCAACTTCCGCATAATATAAGCTGGGTCTCCGATTCGCTAGTCCATTATTTCCTGTCTGGTACATATTGTGTGTGGTTGGGAACAGTTAATTTAGTGCATGTTTGCACTACAGTAAATCTATGCATTGAAGATTATCAAAGGTTTCTGCCTACTACTTTCATCATCAAACCGTTGATCCATAGTCAGAGTGAAAGTCTCAATCAAGGAGCGGGGCACCATTGTCCAATAGCAGAAAAAATCAGACTATCAGTCTATGACTGGTCAACACGCCGTGTGAGCTGGAGAGAACTGAACTGATACAATGGCCAAAGGAATTGGCAACACTTCTTGACAGACCACTCCATATTGAACATTCACATGCAGATTCGTGCGGAATGGATGAGAACGTGGAGAATTTCACATTCGGGATTATGGCAGAATTCATATACTTTATGTACAGTAAAGATGTCCGAGGTAGACGGACTGAGGGTAAGAACAGAAATTAGCAAGTTTTCACCTGCAGGCAACTGGAGAGTCGAGGCGAATTAAGCATAATAAAACCTTCTTCATTTATCTTCGGGTCTTCAACTAATGCACACAAATATGTTCGAAGTTGGTTAGTTATTGCAACTGTAGGAGCAATTATTTTGCACTTGAAATGGAGCGTACTTCAGACGGGGAGGTTGATACATACAGTATAGATTAGATTGCATTGTCAAATGCGGAAACCAAAGCAAATTGTGTAAATGGTATACGACATCACCGTTTTGTTTGTCTGCATAAAAGTAATTTTTCATGTCACTATCGCGAATATAAAAATGTCGACAGAGGTTTCGCATAATGTCAGGTTTCCAGCGTGGTTATTAAAGAGCTTGCAAGAGGTTCTCCTCACTGAGGTAAATTGAACAGCTCTGTTGACTTTCCAGGAATGGTCGTCTTACGTTCACCAATTGGATATCAATCTGAAGGAGGTTTTGAATCAGACGGCGGTTAAGAATATTGAGCAACTTTCTGCTGAAGAAATGGAACTGCTGATCGTGACAGAAATCAGCAAGTTATCTGGCAGTAAGGTCCTTGAGTTACCCGTGTGATTTCATACCAATATCTCAGCTGCTAGCACCAATTGGGGATTCAGTTAGGGGTGAATACCCATGTAGCACGTTCATCTTTCGAGTATCTTTTCATCGTCTTTTGAGTGTCTTTCTAGAGTCTTAACTGAACACCTTTGAGTTACTCAAAAGACGGTCGAACGGAAAAATTTTCGCACGCCTCAAGGCGAAATAATTATAATTATTTCGCCTTGAGGCGTGCGAAATATATTTCGTTTCTAACACTTTTCGCCTCCTCTCTTAATCGCCATAGTTAACGATTTCGTTATGTTTTCAAGGTTTATCTCAACGATAGCACGCCTTCGCGCAGCGTATTCCATAAATCCCCTTAGTTTGAGAAAACACGGATTGGATGCGTTAAAAATTCAATGGACATCTATGGAATGTACAAATGGTAGGAATATTGTTCCATCACATGACTGGTCGTCTCCGGTTTGCAGTGTGACCATCCTTCTCCGGTTCCGCGGAATTATCAAGAATCTTGGACAACCGCCTGAGTGTTCAAATCTGAAAAAGTAGGATATCTCAGATATTATGGGAAATACGACCATAGATCACTGTAATGGATTCGACGAGAATATTACGCTGAGCGATAAAATCATACCCTCACTAGTCTACGAAAACTGGGTGACCGTGTAGAGGCAAATTTAACTTTATCACATCTAGGCCAAAATACAAGTTCTGGAATTTCGACTGAACGTCCAATATCTCAATTATTGTTAAAAATACGATGAATAAAATGGAACACTTATCGGTCAATCGAACGTCTGCATTGCCTTCCATTTTTATTATTTCTCTCATGACTTTGTTGCGTGTATTTTGTATCCAACGCTGTATTTTTTCTTTCACGGTGGCCTGAGACACTCCAACGTACTGATATTTCATAACGGTCTCTGTAACAACAGTCATTTGTTCATAAACCAACTCACCAACGATGGCGGTCGCTAACGGGGTGGACGACAAGGAGAAACGATTGTTCACTCCTTGCCAATTGACGTTCGCGGCCAAGTAATCAATCATGGTCGACCGCATGAGATTGCCGATGAATTCACTCAATGACTTGCCGCTCAACTTTGACAGATAGCTCAAAATATACACTGAAACACTTACGCACTGATGATGTCACCTCGCCTGGTGATGAAACGTTTGCAACCTAAATGCGAAGCTCGGCGAACATATCAATACCGAAACCATCATCCCAAGCTACAAACACCACCACCACTGTTCCCAACCATCAGTAATTACTAGTAACTGGTAGGTATCGCTGTCTTCCAGTATCAAGTTCAGCAGCTAAATATCACATGCACGCTGTAGGCGGTCAGCGTAACCCCATCGTTTAAAACCGTTTTAGTGCTCGTCGCACTAAGTTGATTTTTCCACAAATAAGCAAGTATCAGACGCAAAAAGCAAAAACCCGTTGAGGAGAGAGAGAAGCTTTATTTGACGAAATGTACAGGTGGTCTCTGATAGCGTTATAAACGGCACCGGCACGCAAAATAGCTAGAGAGGCTAGAGACCGGCCGTCGAAGAGCAAGTAAACCGGAAGAATGCGACACATGTGTCCTTCGGGTTCGCGCCACAGTCACATGACATGCGGACAAACGATCGGACAGCATACATCATGTGAGCTCTCTTAATAGCCTAGGTACAATATGTAACTTTGAGGTTTGGAACTATTTTACACGCCATACCGCAGGCAGGCCAGTGGAATTTTCAGACCGCTACATGTCGTTTTCATTGAACCACGGTGCTTGCAAGTTCTAGATGGATAAGTGAACATTTCATGTGTTGTCATTGAACGACAAAGCATTTTAGAATGTTGGATATTAAGATAACTAAGTTTTACTCCACCTTCTGTATTTGCTGCTGTTTTTGAAAGTTCCTCCTCTTCTACTCAGCTTATAAGGAACGTACGTATGCAACATGTTACTATGGTAATGTGTCGCCCACATACATTTCCTCTGTGCCGAGATGTGAACAGCTTCAATGTCGATAACTTCAGTGTACGAGGAAGTCGAATATTTTTCACATGATAGTTGTCGGTTTGAATGAAAATTCATATATGTACAGGCTGCTGTAACATATTGTTTGTCCGTTTGAAAAAGTTTTATGATGTCATGCTTCAGTACATGGCGTATTAAGTCGTGTGTCTTGGATACTAATTTACCAGGCGCATAAATGCAAAACGGTTTTTGAGAACATAGAAAGAATATTCATTCGACGAAACATACAGAAAGTCTCCTATGGTGCCGTAAATCGCACTGACAGGCAAACTGGCCAAGTAGGCTAGAGAGCGGTCGCCGACGAGCGAGTAAACCAAAAGTGTGTCTGTGGGGTTCGCGCCAAACAGTTAGGTGATATGCGGACAAACATTCGAGCAGCATGCATAGGGCAAACGTTCTTGATAACATGGTGCAGTGAACAGGTGGGTATGTGTTTTGTATGTGCACTGTAAAGACCAGCGTTCACGTGACCTCTCTAAAGATCCCGACTGTAATCTTGTTTTCCTGCTCGTCTGTTCTGTACGCATGATTCTGTGTACGTCTGCTATAGGAGACCTGATACGAACTCACTGCCACTTTCTCCCGTCGCGCAACTAATTGCACGCAGCGAATGTTCATTCTTTTTCTAACGACTGATCTATTGTTCCATTCAAGGTCGTTTAACCTGGGTCTTTTTAAGTGCTGTTTAATGCACTCGACGTTTCTACGCATTTTTCGCCTGATGCGCTTTTGATTGCCGCCCAGTTGGCTCGAACCCACTTCATGCTTGTTTTATTCTCCTGGTTGCTTTCGCTGGTCTCAGATTAGGCTAGAACTAACTACTCATATTTCCAAACACTACCGAAAATATACAGTTTGTTTGCTCGTTGGGACTATAGTTCGGCCGCCCTTCAGGAAAGGCGTTTTAAAATGTTAGTGGGCGAGTGTCGAGAGCAAACCTACTTGTCCATTACAACACGATCGTTGATCACTTCACTAGGTGCCACATGAAACTATGAGTTTTAAAACTTTTTCACACGTCAGACCACGAAAAATTCATTGAAATATTCAGGTCGCAACGGTGTACTTTGTTTTATTCCGACCGGCAAAGTACAGCGCTAGAAGTCCCCTGTGGTTTGTTGTGTCTCGTGTCTCCATCCGCTGCGTCCAGTGGGATAAACAAATCACTTTGAGCCAACCGAACCAATGGATGTAGCAGGCAGAATCTGAACAACAGTAAAATATCTGTAAAAAGTGTCACGTGCCATAAGTAAGCGCTGAAAGAATATATATGTACTCATTTTAATAGTGCACCAGTCAGAATTTGCACTGAACATAAAGAACAGCATTGGAGTATATGAAAAGGTCCAAAGAGAACACTCAAAAACTTATTTACGCAAAACCAGGATATTTTAGATTGATCAGCAGTTTGTGTTTTTTGAGATCAGCATGTAAACTACCACAAGTATCACTTTATGCATCAAATCTTAGCTCATTTCGAACAATTCCGCACAAAATACTGACTTAATGGCCGTAAACAATAGTTCGTACAATTACCAATAGTAGACAGATTGACCATTAAATGAACTAAAACACCTTTTATTTAATTTATTGTCTCCAGAGTGCCAGCTGAGCTCACCTACATAACACATTCATTAAGGTCTTCCGGCAGCCCATATGTGCCTGTGGTGGGTTAAAAGTTAGTTAGGGCATTTATCAAGAAGTTGTGTAGCACAGTTCGTTGAGATGAAAATTTCTTCTCGAAACAAACGGAATTTGTGAAACTGGATAAAGGCGAGCTCATTTTAGGAGTACTTTGTGCAAGTTTCTCCTGGAGGGCCACCACCAACAATTAAATTTTTTGAATTAAAAAATAACTAGACTGGAAGGATCCCAATGATAAGTTAAGGATCAGTCCCAAAAAAGACCAGATACTTACAGGGATGATGTAGTTAAGACGAGCGATCGCATTGTACTACTTACACCATCACTATTCAGTAGTGGGATAAGAGTATGGATTCTGACATCGAAATAGCTGCGGAAAATTACAAGAGAGAACATTGAAGTTCAGCATCGTATGAAATGGTTCTTGCTTTATAAAAAAACTGAGCATTGGCGTCCGTGGCAGTCGTGACCTTCTGAGATCAGTGTCGTACACAGATGAGTGTTTTTGTCTGTGGTCTTGTTGAAATGCATAACCCATGGATTGGTTTCCGGAATGAATAACCCTTGTACTATTCGCCTTTTCGGATGACAACTCGGTGACAGTTATATATCTCTTAATAATCAGGCGGGGACTCACAAATCATGTTGATAAAAAGAGTAACGATGGAAAATTCGTCGCGTAATAGGCAATGTATTTAGCTTGGCTAGGAGGAATTGACATTATCGTCTCTGTAAAGGCTCGTGACAACCAGATGGCCCAGAGATATTGAACTAGTCTGGACGAAAAATAACTACGCGTAAATGATTGTCAGCAATTAATAAGTCGGTCATGTCTATTCCAGTGAATAACATCATCCTTAGGTTATTCATAATAATTACTTAACGATAAAATTAGTCTCCTTAATATGTTCCATTCACCGAATTTTCTAATTTTTGGTTGATCATTGGAATAGAAAAGGCAGGTCAACGCCTGATCTACTCCTGGTCAACTTGGAAGAATTGGCCGTATGTGCACTATGTTATTGTGTGTCCTACGCTGCCAGTAATCAAAACAGTTCACTCGACCAAGGAAAAAAGCAGGCAGTGAAAACAGCAATTTGTGTTTTCGAAATACCTGTGGCATATTAATGTTTTTAAAACGGTACTGACAGTGCAAAAGTGAAAAAGCGCGCGTTCATACAAAATAGTAGAAAAAACTTGTGGGGGAGAGGAAATCATAGTAGGCAAGAAGGAATTTCATTCTTCGGGGAGTAAAACTTCTTGTAGACTTCCGGGTCTTTTTGATTGTCAGCAGATCGGAAATTGATTTCGCGGCACCTTAAAAAATGAATCAAGTGGGAAGTAAATTCTCCCAGAATATTCGGCTCTTAGACAAGTTTCGTAAGCAAGGTTTTGGATGCCTAACTTTACTTTCATAGCTGCTCTCCAAACTGTGCCCAATCGTATGCACTTTGAAGGCGACAGCAAATTTGCCTATTCAGATAGTGGTTCGGCAACAACCTCTTCAGGCTTTCTCGTTGACGTATAAAATGTCCTTTCTTCGGGGCAGATACCATGTAGACTTTCGTGGCTGATTATTTACGATGATAAATGTACGTTGTACAGATTCATAGGTCTTTCTATTTATTAAAATCTGGAACCACTACGTTTTTATAAGCAGAACGTGTAACCAGGGTTGAAAAGATATCACCCAACTTATACTCTCTTGGCACATTCGAGGTCAATTCGAGGCATAATAGAGGTACGGCGATTCTTAACCCTATACGGTGAGGCTTAATGCAGATTATCTCAGAAAGGTCATTGAAATGACGCAGAAGTAACTAAGGTCCAACGACCACTTCTTGGGATACACGCGCTGGGAATAGTAAAAGGGGGTAGGGATCAAGGAAAACTTTACTCATGAATGCTAAAATGTTTAAAAAAGAGTAGATCTGAAGGTGATTGCCACTCCGAGACGCTCGGCTAAAGTTTTGGCAAAATCAAAGGAAACGAGCAGGCAATTGACGGTCATCCAACTCATGTATAGGATTTCCTTTGGCCATTAGACGTTCAGTTTGGATGACATCTGAGAAAGACTAGAATGAAGAACTCACAGAATAATTTTGCGTGCATACTGAACGCTTCTTTAACTCGTTTCTCCGGTGACTCTAGTCTGGATCCATCAAAATATAGACAAAGAACTTGTAATTAGCTTGCTGAGAGTTTTGTCAATAAAGTAAACTGTCCAATCATTTGTGGCAATAGGCTTGATGCAGATAGTTACAATTTATTCTGAGCTACCGCACAATGATTCTTACATAACCCAACGACTTCACTTTTTATGTGGGTAGCGTCACCTTTTTTCATTTAAGAGATTAGTCTGAAAGAGGAGGCTGAAGTCGCTGACATATATTAAAAGAACAAATGGTTATTCTGCTACGCCAGTTCGTTCATCTAATATTTCATTTCAAGAAAACTATCACACATATCCAATTTGGGTGGATGATTCAATTCGACAAATCTGGAGTATTCACCAGATCTAGACAGTGACTCTTATTAGAGAGTAGGAGGACAAACAACGAAGATACTCGTGCTCGAGATATCTTGCACTTATATTGGCATTTTGGGTCCAGGATCTTTATAGTGGTGCCAATTATGGTTTTATTACCGCAGAAGCGCTGAAATCACCCAAGCCATACGAAGTGGTGATGAAAAGTGATACGAAATTTCTCCATAATCTGAATGAGAGCCCAAGGGTCACCGATAGATTTCTCCTAGCGACAGCGAACTTTGGCCATGGGGGTGAATTTGTAGCCAGGTACTATCGCACATAGTAGAAGAAATGCTGACACCATATAGAAGAAGTGTAGTAAGGTTGAGATGAAAATAAGTAGTTACACAGTCCGTGCGCTTTATGTGGGCGACCGCTTGGAAAAAAAGTTGTGGTATTTAGTGACCTTATAATCAGTTATCCTCAGCACAACCAGGAGTTTATGTCAACGTGAACCTTGCTGGTGCGTTTCAGTTGCTTAGGTACAAATAGCTTGTTCGACCAACAGGTCAGTTGGTACAGACAGTGAAGAGTCACCTCGCCTTGGGTGACCTCATAAAAGAAGGAGTTTTTTCAAGTATCGTAAAAAAGTCGGCATCCCAAAAAATGTGATAGAGCTTTCAATGCATCGACTTTCTGAAGCGGTGGTCAGAATCTAGCATCGACGTCTTATTGAATGCATCACTGCACTAGACAGGTCTGTCAATTCAAAATTGGCCAGACGCCTAAGTCATTGTCTTCTTATAGTGTCGCCAGCGGGAACCACATTTTCCGTTGTCTTGCAGGCCGGAGTTTGTTGTCGGCGACTCAAGCTTAAGTTCTCCACCTTTTGCAAGGAAAGCAACTGAGAGTTGTTAGAAAGCATCGTTACTCAAACAAACCAGTCCGATCATTTTCGCACTATTTTTATTCCGTTTATAATTTTCCAATTTTCAAGCCAAGACAACTCACCAAAAATTAGTTCAGCTAGTTGGCCTTCCCAGTACCTCTGGGTATGACGTTCAGTAATACCTACGTAGCGAAGTCAAAACTTTACGGTCCTATCACCACTATCCACTTGATTTCGCCCCTGGGTAATGCTATGGATAGGGGGCTTTTCTCAGCGTCTCTAGTCTTCTGAAACTGAATCTCACTGTTGAACTGAAGCTAAATTTGCTCTGAACTGTGAGGCTGGAGTGAGCCTCTCCGACCAAATCCTAGTAAATGGCTGTCTGTATATGTTTAGAGTTACTATCTTCATCAGTCTCTCAATGCAGACCAGAAATACCATGTTTATTTGTCATATATGCCCATGGTACAAAAGAAAACAGTGGAGATGTTGACAAGACTACCTTCTACAATGCTCTCTTTGATCTTGTACATGAGACAAGGCACTCGAACATCACGGTGCTTCGTGATAATATGAACGCAAAACCCAGCCATCTTACTTTGGAAAAGAAGTAGATAGGTGTTATGTTTGACGGTCCTGCGCGACGCACTAACAATGGCAATCGTCTGTTACCATATTCGCTTTTCACAGACTTTATAAATCGAGTGACTCACTCTAATACAAATAATGGCAGTAATTCGCGTGGTGGTCAGCCTCTGCAACTCGATTACAAACGCAAATTGATTATATCTTCCATATCTATTGGTGGTGCCACTTCATTAAGAATTGCCGTTCGTTTTGGAGTGATCAGTCTGATTTGGACCATGTCGTTGTTCATGCCTGCTCCGTTTTATCATTTACACAGAGATCCATTATTCGGAAACGTGAATTGGTCAGCTAGAAATTCGGCAATAAAGGCATGCAAAGCACCAGTTGAACATTATTGACGGCTTAACTGCCTAGGTCAAAAGAATGGAGTGATCCAAATGGCTTTGTGTAACTCTTGTAAAATGATTTACTCCAAAGGAGCATCAAGGATATGAAATAATTGGGTTTCTACTGATTCAACAGAACTTATGAAGGACGTCAACTGAGTCCTATCGATCCTGAATACAACAGAGACCGCGTGAGATGAGACGTAGTTACGAAGTATTTGTGCAAGGACTGAAAGGTTTGCTTCTCCAGTCGAACCAAAGAGATGGAAAAGGCATTTCCTTCAAGGAATATTGGAATGCTGTTTTCTCAAATTTGTGGTTACACTGCCCGTTAATAAATTTTTGTAGGACTTTTGGTGTAAACGACAGTTTACAGGTTGACAACCTCAAGTAGCGACCTGGTAGTTGGACCAATCAGTTTAAAAAACAGTACGAGTGACCCAAGCCAACTCACTCAGCTGCGGATGATGAGGTCTAGATGGCTAATTATCACTCTTCGATTACCTCCTATCAGTAGACGAAGTGGCTCCGAAGATGCAGTGAAGCCTCATGTCCGGACCTTCTTGACTTAGTCAGTTTCAAAGATATCGGGGAAGGATTGTCATCCAAACTGACTGGACTCCTTCGTTCCACATCAGGG
>QNGE01004887.1:42799-52833 GCA_008508345.1 Paragonimus westermani | reverse complement strand
TCCCATTAATTTAAGCATTGCGAATGTCTCCCAGGAAGACGGCAGGTTCGTACCACAGCTTACCATCCACAGCCTGTTCGAAAAATTTCACCGGATATTAAAGGCCAAACTAGAGTCAGCCGGCTGGTTGGGTCAGCTACCACTTGTGCTTCTTGGATTACACTGGATTATTTGGATTACACTGTTCGTGCTGACAGTCGACGTTGTAAATTTGTTGACCCACGAAGTGAGGAAATTCGTTTCCATCGTTTGCATTCCTCATTTTTTCCACTAACCTGAAACTTATTTCCACTACCTCTCCCACTCCATTTTGTTTTACTGAACGGATGTATTATTAAATGTCCGCGGCACGAGTGGCCATTCTTGTCCTGGTCTGCTGGCATGTTGGTTCACCTTCGACCTTAGTGGTCCTGTTGAGAAGCTACTGATTTTGCTGGACGAGACCATTGTCGCGAACGATTGAGGTTTGCCTTTTGTAACTATTGATGCATTTCATTAATAGCACCGTAGAAATTGTTGGATCCAATCTTGTTCTCCTTTTGGGAATTCGTTTTTTGGGCTAAGCGCAACTCAACGATCAGACGTGAATCGTTATAAACATTCTACAGAACAACTTACCTATGGCACTAGTTCACGTTTACCCTGGCAGCTACTAACCCGCTGGAAAAATACAACCATTTCAGATCCGCCAAACTACGTTAAGTTATCAACCATCAGGTTTACAAAGTAAACCTACCGGTTATCGTAGCAAGTTGGCCAAATGTTTGCACATGGGGGACAATGCAGCGTAGTCTCACTCACCCAGACGGCCAGTCACGTATCAAGCTGTCTGGTTCGGGGAACACTGATTGTCCTGACCGGCACATGCGCGTCCACACATTCACCAGCCAGAAGACTCTCCCACGCTGGAACGCACGCAGGCGCGCAATCACCATCTGAATACTTAGCCAAGTTGAAGGCCGCGACTGGATGTTATTCGATGCGGCCGATACACGGACACTGATGGTGCGGATGGATAGGGATCAGAACAGAAAAAGACGTCACTCAGCAGGATAGGACATGGTCCGGATGGGCGCCACTGCATGATCCCTATACATCTGTCCCGTAAAAGAAGATGCAACCTACTGACCTGACCTTTTCATAAACTGTCGCTGGGATACCGTTAATTGTCATTGAATGCCCAAGCAATCATGGTTGAGTTCCAAGGCCCATCCCCTGTTGAAGACGGTTTGCCGAGCTTGGCATTTAGGTTGCAAACGTTTCATCACCAGGCGAGGTGACATCATCAGTGCGTAAGTGTTTCAGCTGAAACACTTACGCACTATCAATATCACTACCAAACACATCAACCCGAGCTACAACCAACAGCACCACTGTTCCCAACCATCAGAAGACGGTTTGCTGCGTAAATCGGGATACCTTTCTTTGATCCAGAGACAAGTACTGGATTTTGGTCAGTCGCCAGAGTAAACTGCCAGCCGAAGGGCGTCTTTTTGAAGCGCTTCACCGCGAAAAGACTGCAAGCGCTCCTTCCTTGAACTGTTCATGTTTCATCTCTACTTTTTGGGACCCATCAAGATGGAGTTTGGAAAGGACAAGTCTTATGACATAGTTTGAGCGTCCGGTGCGATCACGGTTTGAAGAGTAATATCGAATTTCTTCAGCATGTTTTCGAAGTTCAACGTTGTCGTCAGTTCTTAGAACGAATTCCGACACTCGGATAGCCATTTCCAGGAGGCTTCGTTCGCCAAATTTTATTGAGGTGTGCGGGAACCCGACGGAGTGCGGTTGAAATCATGCTATGGCATCTGACGAGACGTGTGGACGAACATTGAGTGGATACATGCAGCAGCGATGGAACATCGACAACAGCTTTGTTGATGTCCATTTCCAGTCACGACCATCACGATCGTGATGAATCCCAGGTACCCGATTGAATGCATGAAAATTTTGCATTTTCCCAGACGAATACGCAACCCACAATGGGCCATGGTCCAAGCAATAGGGTCCAAAGGTTTCTTCCGCTCTATCCCATCCACTCCGGTTGTAACAACGTCGTCCAGATGGGCAGTTGTTTCTTGAACATCTGCTCAGCGTCGTATTCATGATATATGCTGGAAAGCTGCGGTCGCAGCCTTCACGCCTTTCGGTATCCGAGCAGGCTGCGATACGTGTTGTTGGTTAACAGTTCAGTAAGGCATTCTACAAATTTCGTTATTAGGCAGGCGTCCGTTTGGTTCACCTCTACGAAGCGGTTTTTATTGTTCGTCTATGCGAAGAGATTATCAGGCAAAGGGACAGGATACTGATGTACATCCACAGCAGCACTGAGACCTGTAGAACAGTAATAAATAACCTCACAATTCAGTTGGGCTTCTTTATGTCAGGGGGCATGGGGTAGGCGGAATAGTTGTTGGTTTCAAAGTATCGGCTTCCTGTAGACAGTCGAGGTGGGACTGCGTACGGTAATGGAAATTTTTGTTGGAAGACCGGTTTTGCGTTTATGAAAGGTGCAGGACAGCATTCGTTTCGGTGCAATATCTTATGGTCTCCCGGAGGACTGCAAAATGTCTTTGGTGAAGTTCGTCAGTGACGCCAGGATGACTTATGGTGTGGTGCGACACGGTGGGGTCACCACTTATCAGTCCACTGTTGCCTCAGCCGCTATTGGGCTTCTTCGTAGGGTTCATCGTGTCAGTCCAGTCGAACCCCAACAAGCTCAGCTTCGACTATGTGTGGTTGGACTCACAGCGCACCCACTCATCATGTCTCATGTCCTCCTCGAACTGATTGCACTGACGGAAGCAGCGTCCACTTGTAACCGAACGGTAACGCTGTTGAATGCTAGCGTACTATACCCCCACCTAAAACCCTAACTGTTTAAAAGTATAGAGATTTTTTAATCATCATCCGGCTTCCAGAATCGTCGATCGTGGGACTTTGGATTGGGGCGTGACATAAATGGCTTAATTTCCCGGCGTTGACCTTCATTGGAATCGTGATGTTCATATCTCTGGCACATGGACCCATAAATTGGACAGAGGTGCATAAACTACTTCCGCATTGCCGACAGGGTATCGGAGGTTTCGAAGATTGCTCCTGTTCTACTGACAGAGATCCTCCTGGGCGAGGATGGCTAAAGCATACGGACTAGATACTCAGAGACGTTGGAGGTGTTCATGACTGCTCATTAACCATGGCATCATGAGTGAGGTTGATTAACATCCGGCACTCGGTGATGAGCGTCTGGGGAGGTCATCTCAGGATCTTGTTCTATATCGATCAAGATGCACATTTGTATGTCAGCGTTCGCTGATGACTGGAGAACCGTGACAAAAATCACCTCCTTGAATTGGTCATTGGTCATGTGGGGCAGCTCAAAGCGCTTGAATATCCGACTGACGTATCCGGCGTAAGTGACGAGGTTTTCGGATTTTCAATTGGCCAGCTGAAGCAGTGGTGCCGGATTCTACACAGGGATGGTTTTTGGCCGAAGATTTGGCTAAGACGCTTGATGGTTTTAGTGAAGAGCGTCGCCTGCTTTCTTTGACAGAATGAGGTTCTTACAGCATCGGAACTCCAAGGTATCCAGTTCGCGCAATGGTAGTTGGACGCTTTTGGCATCATCAGCGACCAACCCCACTTCGAATGCGTTCTGGCGTTTTCCATGCCAGCCATCGAAACAGACGGAGCTGGACAGACTGAAGTAAAACGGAGATTGAATTTCCAGTGGACTCCATCAACAGACGCGATGTTCGTCTCTGGCGTCAACCTCCATGCAGTTTCAGTTACATCTTCGCGAATTGTTTCCATTGTTGATGGAAAGTGACCATCGGTGCTACTTTCAGCGATTTCAGCGATTTGTACACGGGTTCGAGGCTGGGGGCCCAATCTACCCGGATCCAGTCAGTTTGTTCGTTTCGATGTCCGGCGGTTTTCTGTTGACCTGAAAGGCAGTCATTGAAAACGGGGTGTAGCACCGCTCTTGGGGGTTACAGAAAGTACCAAGAACAGAGTAAAATAATAATCTAGCAAAACAGGATAAATTATTAATTTAACGGTTTATTAAGTAGGTGGGAATCCAATAACACTTTGAGACGGTCTTTAGAAGAGCAGCTAACAATCTCTAGTGGTAGGTCGTTCCAGTAGTTGATAACCCTATAAGAGAAGAACTGTTGTCTTAGGAAGGTCCGAGGTCGAAGCTTATAGAGCTTCTTGTCGTGGCCTCTTCGACTGTTATCACTTACTAGGGTAAAGAATTGTTGCACAAGTCCTGTGCTAAAGAGAAAATGTGTAAGAATTAAGTCGCCGCGGAGTCTACGAAACTCAAGTGGATAAAGATCGAGAATTTCAAGGCGAGACTCGTAGGATAGATGCCGCAAGCCAGTGACCATTTTGGTGGCCACTCGCTGGACACGTTCAATGGCGAGTATGTCCTTCTTCAAACCGGTGTAGACGACTTGATTGGCATACTCGAGCAATGGTCTTATGTAGACTCTGTAAAGCGTGTGAAAGGCGCGCTTGTCAATCCGGGGGAAGGTTCGTTTGATCATCCCGAGAGTCATGAGACCCCTTTTTGCGGCCAGCTGGTGATGATAAGAGAAGGACAACCCAGACGATAGCCAGATCCCTAGGTCTTTTTTGAGGTCTACTTTCGTGATACCTACTACACTTTGTGCACCATGTATCACGAATAGGTTCCCAGAGTCTCCTCCGAGTGACATGTGCGCACACTTACTGTCGTTTAGAGGGAGACTCCAATCCTCTGACCAGCACTTAATACGATCAAGGTCAATCTGCAATGCACTGGGGTCACAGGCGTTCCAGATTTTTAAGTCGTCGGCATAAAGGAGAGCGTTGCTAGAGATCAAATCGGGGAGATCATTGATGTAAATAAGAAACAACAATGGACCAAGTACCGATCCTTGAGGGACCCCCACAGAGACTGCGGTTATTGTCACTGCAGACTGGTTGCTAAGTGTAAAAAGGCCTCGTTGCCAGTTGTCATAAACTTCTCTTATTAAACGCGAACTTAAGTAACTAATATGAGCAAAATGTGAACGACCAACACGAGTGGAGTCCTCTTCTGATTTGCCCCAAACTGTGATCAGCAGGAGCCAATGAAAATACGCACAAAGCAGACTCCCGTTAGGCAATGTATCTAGAAACCAGGTGCTTTGTAATTTTGCACAAGGATCTGGGCGGTATATGTAGAAATGCTCTGACCTTGTGGTCGCGTGGCTGAATGAACAAATAAAAGCCAAGAGTGTGTTTCAAGTTAAATGAAGTTGGTCGTGATTTGGGGGTTCTAACATCTTCACTATCATGATAGCTAATGAGCTCAGTTGGTTCATTGCACATCATGCTTTATAAGGCATGAAGGCAAGCAGGAGGGGATTTCAAGGCGAGAAACACTGTTTCCCGAAGTGTTCCGCCCGAACGCTCTATTTAGTCGTTACTGTAAGAGTCATATGGTGCTCGTATATGATGTTCGTATACGAACCCCTTTTTCGTGAAGAAACTATTGAACACTATAGTCGTCATGATTGACAGTCAGAATGAACGTGGACCGTATTACCAAACAACGAAGACAACCTACAAAAGTGCTTTATAACAGTCTCGCCAGTTTAATCGGGACTTGTCAAAGCAAAAGGAAAACGGGAACATTAATTAATAATTGCCAGTAACTAACACTTGTAGGTTACTGACGAGAGGGGACTCTTAAAGTTAATCGAGGGTCTTTCAAACGGTTGTGTGGCTTTTATGAGCCCGCTTAGAGCTTCGGAGAAAAGCCGAGGTTTGGTTTCACACCATACAGAACATTTAGCAACGATGCTTCAAACCTTCAACTCTGCAACAACTACGTGAGATCGTGTGTGCCGCCCGGTAATCTTTACCAGGCCGGCACGTAACACCGAACTTGTATGGCGATAGTCCCAGCTTCTAACGTTCAGTTTTTTCATTCTTGACTTTCCTTCCGTGCTGAATGCTGTATATCAGAGCAGCAGAACACTGAGCGATAAGAAGTTTAAAATGGCTGAGAAGTAGAAAATACATTCATTCACATATGGATTCCAGGACAGCATACGCTTCCTTTTCTACGGTGAAATGGTGCCGTCCATTGGACGACAGACTACTTGAGAAGAAGGCTACCGGTCGACCATTTTGACTCAGAATGGCTGCGATCGCCACGTCAAAGGCGCCTGTCTCGACAGCCGAACGAGTTTCATACTAACTAATAGAGATTGCGGCTTTTGACGATCGTCTTTCAAAACCCCAAATGACTCTCTGGATAGAAGGATTGTTTTATTGTGCACAGGTTTGTGAATTTTGTCAAAGAATTGAGATGTCTGCGATGAATGTCAAGCGAATAATCCCACCACTCGTTGCTGGGACTCCAAGTTAAAGGGGTTTTTGATAATCCTCGTAAGGCTTTCAGACGATCGGGATCCTGTTTGATACTGACCTTGGAAACCTCCTAACCTAGGAGTTTGATTTGTTTGGCGCGGTGATGTTTTTTAATTCACTATAAGTCGATCCGTCTTTCCCGGCCACGTCTGAGAACCTTCGAAGGATGAGGTCCTGTTCAGCGGAATTGCTTCCATACTCCGTAATATTGCCTACGCAAACAAAAATGTCTTTTAGTTGTTCACTTGCTATTGTGTGATCGGCTCTACGTTCGAAGCATGTGGGACCGTTCAGCACACCAACCGGCATCCGCCGGAACTGATACGGACGTCTGAAAGCCTCATAGGTCGTAAAGAACCTTCATTCTCCCCGAATAGGATTTCGGTGATAAGCACTCTTGAGACCCGGATTGCTGTTTGCCGTCCGTGGCGATGTGTTGGAACACCTCGTCAATTTGGGAGAGAGGTAGACATGTAAGAGGGTATATTGTGTCCGTCGTTAGCGACCACCAAGACTTGAACTCACCAAGGGGAAGTGTAATGTTCGTTGACTCCTTCAGTAATCAGACGACGAATTTCATCGCATACTAACTTTTCATCGGTTGGACTGTGCCTTCTGGATTTTATCGTGATTAGCTTGCGGTTTCGCCCTGGGTTCTGAAAAGAGAAGTTCGATATGGGTTGAAGCCAATGAACAGAGTGAAAACTGTGGTTTTGTCCTACGGAGTAGAATTTCGACGCCTCCGTGAAGTCTAACGGAGTCGTGACCTAGAAGAACGTATGCGCGTAAATATGATAAAAAATCTGTTTGACTCATACACCGCATCTTTATGCCCGATTGACGCTGCCTGTCACATAACAGCGGCAGAGACCATTGTTACCTTACTGCGAGATTTGTGGGTTTTCTAGTTGTTCTGTACGGAGGAAGCTACATAAATTTTGGAACTGCCGGTATCAATCAAAGCTTGGAAACCAGTTCCGTCAACTTCGAGTTCAACCACAGCATTCAAAAGACAATCTGGAATAGCCGCTGATGTGACGGTCGAAATGAACGGGCGAGTGATGACAAAGCTTGGCTTTTTATTTCGAGACAACCGGCCAGCCTTTCGAAACCCCCCCTTCTTTCCGCATCCATTGCATAACGCATCTCGAGTAAGACACTTCGAACGCGGATGCTTATCATGCTCACCGAAGAAGCATTCGCCATTCGATGAGCTGGGGATGCTAGATCAGGTATTTTACAGAACTGGGCGGATCTTCCGATACATCTGTAGTGGCCGTGTAGGTGTTAGTCGGAACAGACTGGTATAATTGGGACTGCTTTTCTGCCAGTTCAAGTGACCTAACCTAATCAAAAGCAGCCTGAGGGTTCCATGCTTTCTATTCAATCAGTCTCTATCGGATCTGGCTATACAGTAGACCACTTGTAAAAGCATCTCTGATTGCATCACCTCGGTTCTGGTCGACTGCAGTGGCTTTAAAGTTCCAGTCTTTCGCAGATGACCTCAGTCTTTGAGCAAACTGGTCCAGTGTCTGTCCATTTTCTTGTCTGCGAGTCGCTCACAGATGTTGTGCTTACATTTCGTTCTTCGGCTTCCTGTGGAGATCCCGTAGTATGGATATTGTATCATCATAACTGTCGCGTTTGGAGTTATATTCATAGGCTGCGGAAGAGTTGTAGTTGATCAAGATGATCAGTTTGCTGGGATTGAAACTGTCAATGAATGACAGGAAGTTATTGAACGTGCAAAACCACTGATTTCACTCCTTAGAAACGTTAACTGCGTTAGGGTCGACGTCAAACCTCCCATAATGAGGAGTCCGTTCCATCACGTAGCTGTTAGACGAATGCATTATTGTAACCAGTCAGACTCGACAGTGCAGACAACTGTTTCGCGTTAGAACCAAGGATGAGTGGCTCGTTTGATAGATTTTATTCGTGCTGCACTTGGCATGGTAACTGAAATGGAGGGCGCAAATAGTTTGCCAGCTGCAGGAGGAAACAAATACCACAAAACAGTGAAAAAAAGCCGTCCGCACCTGTTCGTCAGGCTCGATGATCAAAATATTCTGGCTGGTTTGCAACTCCCTCATAGCATTTAATTGTTCCCTCCTCAGCAGGCTGATTCCATCCAGTCTAAAAAATTCAGTGAATATCTGGAATGACGATCTGTCCGTTATTGACGTATGTGCCATTGCAAGAAACTTTTGGTCATCTCTGCACTCATACCGAGAACAACCAAGTCGGTGTGAGAACTACAGGGGAGAAACTGGAAAACTATTAATGTTCTACACTTGTAATGCATTGTTACAATTTATTGAAGAGTTGTATAGGCTGGAAGATGGAGTAACAATGGGTTCACCCCTAGGTTCGCTACTTGCAGGTGCTTTTATGGTCATACTGGAGACCACTGAACTCATTCACATCGTAACCAAATGCAAGCTCTACATGTGTTATGTACATGACATTTTTCGTCTTATTCAAAACGATTATAACCCCCAGGCCATGTTAGGTGAGGTCAGTAAGATACACTCACATATGAATTTCATCATCGTCATCATCACCGAAAGCAATGCTGATGCTTAACTGTCACAACCATGAAGAAGAAGACAGGCAAACCCTGCATAAGAAGATAGAAGAAAAAAGGAAGAGGACTGAAAGGGACCTAACTACTAAAATTAGCTAGTCTATATTCAAATATTCAAAATCAAGATGTCTGCACAATGCAGACGAACAACCAAGATGTAAGTGAAAGTAACGCGTCATCAGCAAGGCTTTCATCTCCAGTCGTCCCGTTGCTCCGTCGATCGAATAAGATAATTTCAAGATCCATTAATAGGAAAATGACGTGAACAGGTCAATACGCACCTTTTCACAACTTCCTCCTGCTGAATTACAAAGGTAACTTAATGCGATGTCTGGTCTACACTCCACACATTATCCAGGAGAAAGCAACCTATATTTGAGAAACTACTGCTGAAACTGAGTACTCTAGGGGATTCATGGATAAAAATTCATATTCCGGTACGAAACGTGAACTCGCGCAAACGGAGAAAAAGTCGATTTTTGCCTGTCTATCATATAAGTATGAAGACAGAGAGTGAAATAATTCGCTGTGGACTTTCAAACGCGATCGAGAGTGCCTTCCCTGCAGAAAGACATATTGTGTCGCCTGACACCTTCTAGGTACTGATGCCACGTCTTAGGGGTAGTTTGGCCAATTCCCTTTATTTTTCTATATATACTCTCTCACTTGTCGTTGTCAAGCCGGTTACGTTAGGAGAACCGCCAGGTGGCTATCAGAGAGGATTCGTGAACACCTCCCGAAGTGGCTTTGCAACTGTTTGAGAAAGCTTATTTCCAATGTGGTCGTCTCCTGCTGACCACTAGCTATCGTACAAATCTGGGTGAGGTTATTCGAGTCATTTACAAAGTATGCAAGCTTACTCGTGAGCTTTTAAAGTGTGATCGCTACCAACTCCCAACTTCCAGTATTCACAACCTCTGTTTGTGTGCCCGAAAACAGTTCGTATAAACCCTTTACCCTCCCTGGCCACTTATCTCACAGCTAATTGAAACCCAAACAAGCGTGAACCACTTGAAACTGATGAACAACAACAACAACA
>QNGE01004887.1:17163-42186 GCA_008508345.1 Paragonimus westermani | reverse complement strand
AGGGGGAAATCGGACACCCCTGACGAACACCACTAGAAGTGATGAACGCTCGAGACAGTTGTCCATAAACTCTCACTCTGCTTGCAGAGTGAGCGTACAGTGATCTCAATAGATTCACGTATTTCTCTGGTACTCCCTTGCGAAACTGATGAACACATGTCTCATAACAGGCACGTGTGACACTAACGCATTCAGCAAAATTCCCACTCCCTGCACCCAGTAGACTGTGCTGCGCACAACCCCAATGATTTTTAATGATTCATTAAATTCGTAGTTTTCATGTTTAACTCGCATTTACCCTATGTAACTGTGGAGGCCTGATGATAATGACTGAAAACGGCTGTTTGTAGAATTGACTTCATATAAGCCCCACGGGAATCCGGAAAGGACTGAGATAATCCGTAATGTTTCAAAAATAACTGCCAAAAAATAGGGATAGAGAGGGCCACATTCCTTAGAAGAGTTAGTGATCGTGTATACTTAAGCCTGTCCACTTTTAAAAAACTTTCAACAACATCTGCGGAGCCTTGTTTTCTTTTTTTCTACTCTAGATGTCTTTAGCTTCAAGCCTTTTACGTGGTTCTCCATACATTGCTGCCGCGTACTCAGCCCGCACTACCACTTCCCTTAGGTCATTCACCACGTCCACTGGATGTTGTAAGGGGAATACGCGTAGGCCTCGAATTGCCGCACCTGGATCCGCTGCGCCAAGTGAGAAATCTAAAACCAGACGTGATTCGGTTCGCCAGATGTTGGCCAACACAAACCGAGCTAAATGGGAAGAGAACAATGCTCGGTTGATGGAGTTACGTGGCAAACTGCCTACCACGAACGTTTACCTGGCCGCCAATTTCGAGCCGAAGCTGTTCTCTCTGACAGATGCGATAGAGTGCCTGCGCGAGGCCGCTGAACCAGACATGTTTGATTGTCTACAAAATCCATTGCGAGCTAAGGTAGGCTAATAATTTGCGGGCGCATATCACTCTTAGGCTATCATGCTCATTTTATTTGTCATCGCTGACGTTTCTGGAGCGATCTTGTATGCATACGCTTTATGTACTTTTTATTTGTCGCTCGTGTCTGAGCAAAATGAATGGTCTCGGCCGACCCAGCTTACCTTGTTGGTCACTACGTAGCCTGTTCAGTCATGTCGTTAGTGATAATATTGTGATTGTCGAGAGGTACATCACTGGAGCATTCGAGATACTCAATCACAGCACCGTATCGAGGTATTTGATGTTCTGTGTTGACACTCAGTCGTACTCATCGTATGGTGCCAGACGGTGAGTAGCCCTTTGGCTAGGAGGCTGGATTTTAATGATATGGGTCGGACGAATTCAATTTCGAGACCTCTAAAAATGTGAAGGTTTAGGTTGTAGTTGCTCAGTGCCAACCGACGGGTAACATACCGAACCAATACTCATTGACTTAATTTGCCTAATGGTGGTGAATTGACATAACGAAAATATCTGAGAGACGGAGCGTGATTCGTGAAATCTGATCAACAACGTGCGCTATAGAGATGAAAAAGTTGGTGTTGCAGCCTGGAATTTTCGAAGGCTGGCCTGATTCATGCGAACTACGGATGGCTACAGAAAGCCACGTATTAGGATCATTTGACCGATTAGAGTGAGAGAGGTATCCAGTATCGCGAAATGACTTGACCTCCTGCATTAGGATGCACCAGTGGACCAGGACACCGTAGCTTTCAAATATTCCGTCATTCTAGCGGGAAAATATTGCGAGCAAATGCTTTTGTATTGTTTTTTCAGCACCACCCATTGACAATGTGACCAAGAAAGGCGTCCTCACCGCCTTCGGTAATCCTGATATCTCTTACACAGACTGAACCCTCACAATCTTGTATTGTGAAATTATCCGTGCCATCGTCGAGTTTTACTAGGTTGTTCATACACGCACCGCACCACCTACTTGACATAAAATCGTGGTTCCCAACCTCTCTCGCACATTTCTGTCGGTTACCACGTTTTTGGTGTTTATTGACTAGTACAGCGAGCACAGTGGAATGATGTTCATTTGGGTAAACGAGCACCGGTCGATTGCAATGTGGTAGCTGGACGAATGATGAGTATTCATCTAGTGTTGTAATCCGTGACTCCGAGGACGCCAACCAGTGTTTTTGCAGGCTTGAGGAGTTTCGGAAAAATGAAGCGTAAATTCCGAGGTATCAGAAAGCCTGAGAACATCTGACGATATGTCTTAAGTTTGTTAAATTCCGTGGATTGTGAAGGGATACAACACAGACATTTCATTCGAGTTTCCTCAGTATACCTTTGGAAACGGTTAAAAGCGAATTTTCGGTTTTGGCTGTCTAACGGAAGTCATGTGTTGCTTTCCTTTTATCAGTCTGTTGTTCTACTGTCCCGCTCCAAAACGCCGGGTAATTTTCCAACAAATCGATCTGCTAAAATCTTGTCCAACACTACTGCCTAGCCTTCAACTTCTAGAAAAATACCGTCAGTGAGTTAAATTGCAAATCATTCCAGGGTGTTTTGGAAAGGTGGTAGTTGACGTATACCTAAATTAAAGCTGTTTTCCGGGTATTTTGAGAAGGAAGTCGAACCACTTTCTTTTCTGTTCCATACATCTTTCATCGTCTTTCCAGTTGTCCCCCTTCGAAAAGAAGCATTAAACCGAGTTCTGCTCTCATTAGAGCTCGTCATTAGTGCATATCCTTGTACTTCGTGGATTAGAACTCCGACGACATTTTCATGAGGAAAACGTGTTAACCGCTACGCCATTCACCTCACATTAGGTACGATCAAATTATCTGATGTGCACCTTTGTCGATCTCTAATAAGAGTGAAACTGGTATATGGTGCTTTTCAAAAGAGGCGGACGGAACTCTCCTTGGGAATCCGAAGGTTGCTACCAATTTTGGGGATTTTCAGTTCGTATCACTCAAAACACTACATATGAGTAACCGAAATGTGACCCAATAAATTCATTGATTCCTGTGGCTTCCACCTGAACTGGAGTCAGCCGTGGTGTCATCGATCAGAGTCAATAGGACAGTCGGTAGGTCTGCATACTGCCCCTGGGAACGATTTAATACAGTGAATTATGAAATGTGAAATTGTCCATAGGACCTTCAGGGCCACGGTTCTGCCTTATAATCATAGGGGATAGGTATATTCTGGGAGGCATACGCGACCTCGTACTTGACTTCTGTACGAAGAACGGCAGTTTCACAAATAAGGCTTCCCTAAAGAGAGATATCTTTAGACCCGGCCGTGAAGATAACTGGTGAGTAGTCTGGGATTGGGCTAGTTTCAAGTTGAACTTCACTCACGAATATGCATACTTAAAGTATTCCAATACGAATGAAACTTGACTCTAGCACCTCTCAAGAAAACCGATGATCATAATGGTAACTGCTGATAAAACCAATCTAAACTTAAGTGATCAAGGTAACGCATTGTCTATCCTTCATGGAACAAGTCGAGTGAAAGCAGACATCTGACCATCTTCAGAGAAACAGTGCTGTGTTCAAGACTAGAAGAGCGAAAGGCATAGACTTTATCAACTGCTCCGCCGACACGACAGAAAAATACTAATATGTCGAGTTGCGGGATGCAGCTTAAGAAATTCAGATGAGACTTAATTACGAAAAATCTGAGTTTCGGCTGGATTCGAACCAACGACAGAAATAGCACGCCAAAACACGGCAACTGCTCTACCAGCTGAGCTACGAACTACTAAGTAATACAATTTCATTGCTCAGCGGTGATGGACTCCAGCGTGGACTGTTGATGAATCCTGCTTGGGCAGTTAAGCTGTTGAATCATTTGGTGGATTTCATGTGACACAGTTGATTGGGCGGACAACTGAGTAAAAATTTGGAAACTTCTGAGTTCCCGGGGTGGCTTCGTAGCACAGCTGGTAAAACACTTGGCGCGTTTGGGCATGCTCTTATGTCGCTGGTTCGAATTCAGCCGAAGCTTATATTTTTCGCAATTGGGTCTCATCTGAATCATGAAAAGTGCCATAGCTTAGGAAGTGTTACCTTCTCACAGGTGAGCAATAGTTAAATGAGGTTTTTACACCAAACACCGTCGAAGCTTGAAGCAAAGGCTTGATCGTTATCGTATTTATCCAGTGCAGGAAGGAAACACTGTAGAAAACAGCGGGTAAGAGAGAAAAGGTGGAATATAAGAAGTGGACATGGGAAAATGACAAGAACCGGAATTTGGTGAAGTGAACAGGAAATGGAAAAACGAAAACGCTGGTGCTGGCGTACTTGAAGGTTTAGTCAGTGCATATGCGTTAAAAACTGCAATACTCGGTAATCTCTGCCCCACAACAATCGAATGCGCCATGCTAAAGTGCGCAGTGTAAAGCGTTGGCTGTGTCAGTTTGGACAACTCTGAGGACAAGTTTTACTGTGTTGTCATGTAATAGGTTGAGGGATTTTCAACAAAATTTACCTCATTAACTTCCTCTGGTCTGTGTTTACTTAATATTTTCAGGTCAAAATGTTAGTCAATCCAGTGTGCGCTTCACCAGAGACCTTCACTTAATAACAGCAGTAAATTCGTGAGAGACTGCTGTGTAGACGTAGGTTTTTTAAAGCGTGCTCATTTGTTCGGTAAAATCCGTTATGTCCACAAACATAGTTGAGGTTGAATTTGGGATAGGTTTGTGAATTTTGAGATGACATTAGGGTCTAAACCCTGTCACCGGCATCACTTGATTGATTCATTCACTGAGTCCATAAACGTACGACAAGCTGAATCGAATTCGATGCATTCTACGTATAACATACATATCTGATCTCTACTGGCTAAGTGCTGAAAATTCTCCTGTCCACTTTGTGTCCCAGAGCGCATACATACTTGCACATTTACGTTCATCCTTTCCTGGATGAATCAGTACTCACACGCTAGTCTGATTGAGTATTTACGTGTGTTGGTTCAGTCGTGTTTAATGTAACATCGACAACGTAGTGGTCNCTATGATGATGATGATGACGTAGTGGTCAGCACGATCATTTGATGAGAACGCGTTTAAGAGCACTTTTGGTGAGCTCTGGCTAGAATGGAACTCGAGTGTAATGCTTCTTATCGAAAGAGGCTGAGTGGATAGCGTCTCTGAGTACAAAAGTTGCAATCAAGCGTGAATGGTGTTCAATTTGCAGCTCCTATTTAGTTTTACGCCTTTCCCCTGCAATTGAACATTTTCTCCCACGCTTTCGTTGCTTCACACCCCCATTTTCTAGTTTACTTTGAATATGCAGACGAAGAAAAAGACGAAATTTATTCCCAAATTTGAAACTCACTTGGTGTTACCACATTTGTTGGACTTTATGCCGAAGCGCCGTGTAATTGCGTTGTGTCAGGTGAGTGATTGTCCAGTCCTCGTGGCTGTTTGCGCCTGTTCTATCGTCTTGTCCAGTCTGCTCTAGTCTCTTCCACACACATTTCACCAGTGTAGGTGCAAATGGCTCCAGTTGAATGTTCCATGCAATTAAATGAAATTTTCGGCTGTCCTGCTTCGAACATGACGAGCAACACAATTGTGCTGCTGATTTTGATCATAATGTGGTTAGTTTGACCCACTGCATGGATACCACAAAACAAATCGCGTTATCCGTCCTCGTGTTGTTCACAGTAGCTCCCCCACTGGCCAGCTTATCCAACTAGTGGTATTGTTTGACAACTTAGATCGAGTTACGGCTAACCAAGCAGTTATTCATAATGTTTTGGATTCTGTTTCGTGGTAAGATGGCTATCTAAATCTTGCTAGATAGGAATTTTATGCGAACATAGCTAATATGATAGTGTTCGGTGGTTAACTGTCTTGCCTCACTAACACAAATTCAACTGGTGACTGAAGCTGCCGGTATTGATAACGCAACTTTACGAGCAAGTTATAATACTCTACGTCTCAACCACCTCGAGTGGCCTTCCTCAAGAGCGTTGTCATCGAAATCGAAACTGCTGTTAGTTATGCTCTTTATATACTTTCCTATAGCACCTATAACCCTAATTGGTTTATCTCATTTGGATCTTAGTTTTCCACCCTTTTTATTTCTAAAAACTGGATTCCATTCAACAACTTCATTGGAGTGGAAAGACGACGTTTTTTTCGAAACATCAACATTTCGTTTACCCTTATCAATTGCGAATGTAAAAAATGCAGGCTGTTTGTACGACAAACAAATAAAGACTGACAGAGATTTGGTACGCATACATTCATATAAGGTTTTATGTCATCAACACCACAGTAACCCGATGAATTACCTTAACCACTTTTGTGCAGAAAGGGTCGTCTAGTGAGTTCTGACTAACACAGCTTCGCTAAAGACCAGTAATTTCGGATTCAGATTGCGTAACAATAAGCTAAGTAGGTTAACTTGTGAACTTCTGTGCTTTTATGAGATAATCCTCAATCTAACGTTTCCTCTCGTTATTCCTTTCATTCTGTAGGATAAGGACGATGTTGGTCTCATCCTGGAAGCTGGTGCTATCCATGCCGGGGGTGCCGAATTGTTCTCTCGCCTGGAACACGGCGCCTTCCACTGGGAGGAGTATGATACTGTTGTGGCTCACCCGGATTGGGCGACCGCAATCACCAAACTACGTCACGTGCTGAAGGACAGGTTGCCCACGGTGAAAAATGGTCAGTCGCTTGGACGTGTGCACGCTGGTTTGAGTAGCCTTACGACAGTGTGGACAGTGCCACCCGACGAACGTCTTGATTAAGTATACATTACTTCGTTGTGTGCTCTTAATGAACATGTGGTTTTGTGTTTATCCACCTGCAGTGAGGTGCACTTGACGTGACTTAACATGCTATGGCCTAAAGCCCGTCTTATCTCTACATGATGCAGCTATACATTTGAACCGATGAGTCCGTGTGCATTTCAATTTTCGAGCCACTTACCGCGTTCGATGATACAATGGTCTTGAGGTCCATACACAAGACCAAGAAATCCCCCTGATCAATTCTTGAATTCCTCAGATAAGGGTGATGCGTGGAATATAATTATCGACGAATCACCAGGCTTGACCTCTCGGGTCGTCCCACTACACTAGAAGCTTCCGTGATGGGTTATCCGTTTTACCGTATGTATATCGAATGGCGGTATCACTTAGATAGTATCGCCCACATGTTCGGAGTTGTGTCACGCAAACGTGGAGCGTAGTGATGGGTGTTTGTTGCGGCCGGCTGCTGGCCGTTGATTATGACAACTGAATCGTTTCTAACATGTTTCTAAGGCTGTTCAGATGATGAATCGAAAGTGCAGTAGATGTACACATATGGTTAACATGAGAAAAATCACATGAATTGAAAAAGTGTTACAATGCATGGTGCACAAGCGGCTTGTACAAGACAAAAAAGGTGAAAGATGTAGAGAAGAAACAGAGATTCACAGCGTGAGCTTCACTGACCTCTCTTCTGTATCATGTCAGACATTGTATTACTAATAAATAGTGTGGCAAATTTATGATTTCAGATAAGACCCAACTGTGAAAAGTCAGGGCTTCTTCCGGATTCGAACCAGCGACAGACACAGCATACCTCAACGCGGCAAGCGCTCTACCAGTTAAGCTACGAAGCCACACCAGGAGCTCGGAAATTTCACATTTGGATTCTGTTACCCACCCGTCCCACTGTCCCATGTGGACTCCACCAAATGATTCAGAGGATCGACTGCCCCGACAGGATTTCTCAAACAGTTCACGCTGGAATCCACCAACGCCACTGCTGAGCATAGAAATTGTATTACTAATAAATAGTGTGGCAAATTTATGATTTCAGATAAGACCCAACTGTGAAAAGTCAGGGCTTCTTCNAGCTCCTGGTGTGGCTTCGTAGCTAACCTGGTAGAGCGCCTGCTGCGTTGAGACATGCTGTGTCTGTCGCTTGTTCGAATCCAGCCGAAGCTCTGACTTCTCACAGTTGGGTCTCATCTGGTATCAGACATTGTTCTCAAGCATGTGATCGTTGTCCTTTGAATGCCAATCCGAAAGTTGGAATACCCCACCGAAGTAAGCTCTAGTATAAGTAACTTTGTGTCGCAAACTGGCCACCAGAGTGTCGCCTCCATCCCACCATACCACTCGCAATCAAGGTGCAGCGTTGTGTTGGATGGTTGGTTCTCATAAGGCGTGACTAAGGCGAAATTATTATGATCAGGGGTAGACAGAGTTTGTCATTTCCAAGGGCACGTCGGCAAACTTCGTCACTGTGGACACGGTGTTCTCGCAACCCGTATTTAGTCCTTTGAAGACACCGGTGGTCGAAAGTTGACACTGAACATCCTCCATGCTGATGGATCAGGCTTCGCAGCCGTACAGTACTAGTGTACGCTCGGTGTTTCACAGATAGACTGAGGTCATGTCGGCACCACAGATGTCAGTATTCATTCCCTAACCTCACTATTTGTGGTCCTATCAGCCGGTTTACCAGCACTAACACTACCAAAGGTGAAAGTGTGCGCGGAACCTTGTCAATGTTACAACAGCTTTTCGAACTTAGAATGTGCAACGGTCTGTGTTCATATTAGAGCGGTTGTCTAAGTGCTCTGTAGTTTGAATTCCAGTGTCTGTGAGCATTTTCACAGTCTGTCAAAGTGCACCCTGTGATCCTGTCTACTGCTAATCAGAATGAAGAAGTGGAGGCTGGACAGTTTCATCGCACCCCAATCGAGATGCCGAAAGTCAACGATATGCTACCGCAAGCACTAACACTACCCGAAGCAAGCGCGCCACAGTAGGTGCAGAGGGTTTGTGTTTCTTAGATTAGGCACGCCAGTGCAAGCGGACAGCAAGACCTTACAGGTGCGGTCAAATGGTTCCTCAGACATTAGGACTGTACACGAATTCTGGAAAGTGTCTTAAAATGTCAACTGCTGGAGAGAATCGGCTGCTCCTGGTGGCTAGTACAACGGATCCATTCACCTCCGGATCGATGATCTATAAGCCGTCTCACTGTTGTAATGTTCGAACAACAGAAACACACTGTTCTGGTGTCTAAGACCCAACCGCGATCGATAAAACAGCAACACTGGATTGAACAGCGAGGCGCTGAATGTGATACAATCGCTTGCTGGTTCAGGTTGTTGGGACAAGTTATCCAACGTTTACTTTGTTCCGCCGTAACAGATTGCTTATATTATTAAGTAGTGTGACAGATTTCGGATGAAACCCAACAGGGCTTCGGATGGATTCGAATCAACGATAGACACACCATACCTCAACACAGCAAACGCTCTACCAGTTGAGCTACGAAGTCACACCAGGAGCTCGGAGATTTTACATTTGGATTCTGTTACCCACCCGTCCCACTGACTCATGGAATCCACCAACACCACTGCTGAGCATAGAAATTGTATCACTAATAAGTAGTTTGAGGTGCAAGAAAGAAACCTTCTGTTTGGGAGTTCGATCTGGTTGTTCGAACCAGCGAATGTTTCCTATATCCCTAGTGAGCTATTTGAATGTTTGGAAAGGCGGAATTAGCAATACTGTAAAGATATTTTATGCTGCAATATATTGTGATGTGATTTGTTATGCTGGGTGACTCGCAATATTTACAGACTCTTGAAGTGCGCTAACTCGATATCGCTTCTTGCAAAGGTAGTGAATCGATTCAAAATGAAATGTGCAATCCCCCCTTTACTTTATCTGTCAAACCCAAACTCGATCAAAATTAGGATGGTCTCTTTCTAGGATAACATTGGTTCTGAGTTGACCTTGAAGGTCCCTTAAAAACAGGATCTTTACCACCTTCATTAGTAAATTAATGGAGCTTATAACACTGAACCGAGATATCCAAAGTACAGAGCGGTAGCATGCGTTATCCAAACCGTTGCTTGTTTTACTTACGGTGTTAATGGTTCCATTCGAAACTCCAGTTTTGGGGGATTTTTTTCACTCCAGCAGCGTGCACAGTAGTCTTTTTCAAGAAACACCAGTCCTTGAAAGAAACGACTTTCGCCCGTTCGCGGGGGCCTTCTGTAAGCAATTGGGACTCTAGAGAGACCACCCCCCTCTTCAGAACCGGTCATTGATGACCGTTCTAACCTGAGCTTAATTGGGTCCCCTCGAAAAAGACGCTGAAACCAAGCTGATTTCCCACGTCTCTAGGGTTAACCGTGTTGTTTTGACTAATGAGACGTTCACCCTTTCTCAGTGGCGTTTTGTCCGTCTTTGCCTTTCTGCGTTCTGATCATTCACCAGCTTAGGACCGGCCATATTCACTTGCTGTCGGATGTCGCATTGTCTTTGGACTCTGTGGTCACTTTGGCTTGACCATGCACCATGATCGACTGTGTTTGTCTGCTCTCTACTGTTGTAGGTGAATCTGTGCATGTGAGTAGTAGATGAGCTGTTCGTGTAGTCATTACAGAATACAGCAATAGACTATGCCGTATATCACTGCTACTCCCCTATAAGTCTGCCATCCATTCTATGCAAGACTGCTGGCCCGGTTATTCTGTAGACAGCCCAGGCTGTCTCATTAATTAACTTCTGCCACTCACACGTTGGTGGATTACGAGTATCGATTGCCCTCTACTCTTTTGAATCACCTGTCTGCTATTAGTGCAAGATACTATGGCCAGTACGACCCATACTTCTTGACATATCATCCATAGTCTCGACACTAACCGTGCGAAATCAACTGTGCACAACCCCGACTGCACGCACTGTATCTCATTTGGTATGTTATTGTAGCCTTGGAACTGAGACGTCTGGACCATGCACTTGTTCTATCAAACTGTGCAAATACGTGAAGTGGGTTGTTGTAGATAAACCGCCGAAGAATACATTCCTGTCTCCGAAACTGCTACTCAAATTGCCAAAAGAGCACAATAAGCCAATACATCATGATAACTTCTCTATCGCTGGCATCCGAGACGCATAAGTGTTAGATACTGTGAAGCGGTGATGCAGTTGAAGCCCTCCGCATAATGAGGTTGGACTGTAGCAGTTTCCTAATTGGTTCGGTCAATCAGAACTCGCCTACAAGCTACTGCAAGTGGAAGTATGGTAGATCTGTGTCAACTACTCACAACGGCGATCAGTTGCTACATCGAATTTGTTTGTCAGAGGTGGTGATTGAAACAAGTTGTTTGAACGCGTGTCAGATTTAAACAACCGAGTTGCCTAAGGCAAGACTATGGAATGTAACAGCAAACTGCTAACTAAAACGCTTGCTGTCCAATAGCATTTATAAACATCGTTGCTTCTGTATAAGAAGAATATGGTTTTCCTAATAAATTGAGGTTGCTTGGTGTCACAAGGATCATTGGTGTTTTGGTTTCTTCTATTTCGTAACTCAGTTCGTGAAACTCCAGATGTATCTCCGTGATGTATCTGGAAGATGGCTTGTTAGGCGTAAACAGTGCTCAATAATTGGACGAGTGATCCTTCGAGCTACGTGAGAAACTAGGTGGGAATGCTCCTCTTCTTGCAGTGCAGTACGTAAAGAAACTACGTTTATTTGTTATTTGTGAACAGATTTGGAATAACACAACGTTACGAGCAAGTTGTAACACTCTACGTTTCAACCACCTCGGGTGGCCTTCCTCAGGAGTGTTTTAATCGAAATCGAATGTGATTTCGATTAAAACACTCCTGAGGAAGGCCACCCGAGGTGGTTGAAACGTAGAGTGTTACAACTTGCTCGTAACGTTGCGTTATTCCAAATCTGTTTATCAATAACATGTCAAACACGACACCCGAACTGTTCAACTTCACTCGTACTAAATTTGGTGCGGATATCTTACTACGTTTATTTGTCATTACCAACAGTGCCAATCTTTTGCAAACGGTGCACACTACAATATCAGGTGTATGAACTGTGCGGTACGCACGTTCGTAACAAACTTACTTTAAATTTTTTTTAAAATGTCTCCTATTAGTTTTTTGTCGTCTACAAACTATGTTGTCCCGTTAGAAGAGACCACTTTTAGCCAATCTAATTAGTGAGGAATTCTGCATATATATATATATATATATATATATATATATATACTTGACTAACTTTAGGTTGTCTAATTTTAAATCACAAGATACTTGTTAGATAATTTGTATTACACACTTGGGTACGTGACTTGATTCCGTTTAGGTTACCAACACTTAACCAAAGATTCGGTATTGCCTGCGACTAAATCCAGCAAGTGCCGTAATTGACCTTAGTTGTTTCATCACGGTGAGTCATGGGTGATGTTTTATAGAACAAGTGTAACTCTATACCTCGGTTTTGACTGATGTGTTGTATAATGTGCATTGGTCCCAAACCAAATATTAAGATCGCTCGTGTAACGTGAAAATACAGGTAACCACTGTTTTTTGTACTTTTGTTGGCCGCTCTGGGATTTGCCCGAGGTGAGAGCATCTTAAACTTAAAGATATAAATCGGTAGTCGGGGTGAGGAAGTGCATGGTTGTCCGATGACCACGAATTCCAAAGACGGAACAAGCTTGTTCTGTTGTCGTGATTCAGATCTGCTGTGCCCCTTTAGGTTGTCAAAGTGTATTGAAGACCTGTCAGGTTGATTCGTTGGCACCTCGTCCATGGCTCGGAGTGTGCTAGCCACAATCGCACGTTAATTTCTGTCAGCTAGACGTTCGCAATCGATTGTGCTTACCCGTTTCACTTCGTCGATGGACTTGTCGCAAAGTGATATCGTCGACGTGTAATGTACGATGATTAATTGGTTGTGTACTGTTGAGTTGTATTTCGGATTCAATCCTGATACCATTAATAATTACCCAACCTTCCAAGGTCCCGCCGAAGAAGTACACTTGAGAAGGTCATCTTCGGTTTTAGGATGAACATTTCCTACTTAATGGTTATCTGCCTTTCATGGATACTGGTTGCTCAGCGCAAGCTGTTCCCATTTGACCGTCGTGCAAACCATCTCTGTGTCCATACTACCGTTGGCGGCACTGTGGTCACTCAGGGCGTGGAACAGGGTTGGCTGAATGGATCTCCCTTGAAAATTTCGGCTCAGCAAGCTGACGCACATCGGATTAATCAAAGTTCCCGATTAATTAGGATTCAATCATGGAGGAATTCAATGTAGAACCGGTTTCGACCAGGTTTTTCGAAGTGTCTTCGTGATAAGGGCGGATTCTGTCTAACTTGACTCATGCCAAGCTGTTCGTGAACCGTTTCTGTTTGCTGGGAATCTGCAATTAATGAATCTGTCTGCGCCATTCAAACAGCATTCCCAGATGCATTTTTAATGCCGATGCTTCGTGTGCCATCTTTTTGAATGATGTAATGAGGGTTTTCCCACCCCATAGTTATCTAACGGATGGTTCGCTCATGAGAGTATGACCCCAACCACCAGTTTTTGTTCTCACACAGATTGATAGCCTTGTCGCCACGAAAAATGGGTTTTTCTGTGACTTCGTCCACAAAGTTTAATCGAGACTTCAGCCGTTTGGTAGCCTGTTGCAGTGATAGTGGAATCTCTTGCCCTTATTTGTGCTGATACATGCCATGTCATTGGCATACAGCATCGTACATGATACGGATGAAGTCGGATTGATAGGTGGGATTTTTTATTCAGACTAGCTGGTGGGTGGTTGAACATGTAACTAACAATTATCTTGGCAGATCTGATAATTTGGATTAGGATTGGATGATTTGGAACCTTGAAAAGTCTAGGCTTTGGTTGATTTTAAACAGCGATAGAAACAGTATGCTGAAACTGATGGGTGACTGAGTCCGGATGTAAAATTTCCAATCTCCCGGTGTGGTTTCGTAGGTCAGCTGGTTGTTTCAAGCGTTTGGACATGCTGTTTCTGCCTCTGGTTTGAATCCCGTTGAGGCCCCGATTTCCCACAGTTGGTTCTGTTCTAAATTTCAATAGCAATGTAAAGGGAACAAACTAGATCTGTCTCCATTATTGGTTTATGGGTTACGAGTTTCGTCCGAAGGGCTATCATTGAAAGAAGTGATGGTTCAGATAATTGATTGGTGACATCACGGGCTGCAAAGTTTGAAATGATGGCTATCTCCAGTTGCTACTCTCTAGACCTGACTGTATACAACTTGTGTGTGTTTTACTATATGACACAGCGATCAGCGCCGTTTGGTGGCTGTGGGCTACAGCAGTGTACACTTTAGTGACGACGGTCATAAGACTGATGATTGTCTTTTCGCACCCTCATTTGGTGTCACGTGGTCAACACTTGACATCATTGCGGACAATTCTGGCGAGTTCTCTTTGTTATCTTACCTTTGCCACGTTCAATATCCATAATACAGTTTTCTGCTCTGTTTATTGTATCTACAGGTCGTCTGGGTGAGAATGTGATCGATCTGGTGAATACTTTTTCCAACGGGGTGAGCGTCGAATCGTCCTCGTTGGATGGTGTGCCAGAGATTGCTTTCCTCGACGTTATAGTCGGACAGGTGCGTACTTCTATACAAGCCCTCATTACTTCGTGACCAGTGAACGAGCGTGTTAACAAGTAATTTCATTGTATGCCCACGATTTTCTCTCCATGTTTACACGGGATCACAAAGACATTGACGTGCTACACAGTGCTCCTATCTTCAGACATCCTCTCGCATTAAAATTGCTACTCTGGAGCGACCGATTTAAACGAACGGCACCACCTCTACTGAAAACATTGTGTTTTTTAATCCTTACGGCGACGGTCTATTTAATGCACAACGCCCGCACAGCGATCACCGGTACATCGGTTTTCATAACGTTCACTGCTTTTTTCATGTTTATTCACACACTTTGTGGGACCTGAAGTTTTCAGTCCCAGTTCGAGTGATAAAGAATCATGCTTGGCCAAAATAAGTGGATTGCCCCTGTGGTGCCGGATGTTTACTAGCGATTTGCATCCACTCCGTAATCTGATAGGCCTACCATTATTTCTTGTCATGTTTGTGCCAAATCTCAGCTCAGTCCACTTCAATCCCTGTAATGTCAGGTCCTGGATAAAGGTTGCGGTTGGGCTTAGTGCGAATTAGCTCACTGAACCTGGACAATGAGGGCACCGAGGCCGTGGTTTCACCAGTGTCGCATAAGAATGGAGCACAACTTTCACACCTGATAGCGAGTCTGCTTTCAAAGTGGTTCACAATCAGATCATTTCATGGTGCAATGGATAAACGAATTGGACGTTGAAGGAGATAACGGGACTTGTTCGCTTCGGGAGAAAAAGGAATCAGGAGAGCAAGACCGTGTGCTCGTATACCAGTGAACCATAAATATTGAGTAGAACAAAAGCGAACGGAAAGTTTTCGTGTACCCCGACTTGTACTAACTTGAACGAATGGGTGTATCAGCGGTATCTCAGTGCGCGCAAAAAGTAAACTAGACTAACAAGTATTTGCCTCGAAGGGATGTGGTAATGCTGTTATCAAGTTACGGCTGGCATCAAGACATCTCATAAGTATGCAACATTTGTCCAATCTCTGTGTTTGTTCGTTACTCATCACATTGATATCCTGCTGTTAAAGTCCTTGAAAGTAAAATGAACAAGGAAGGCGAAACTTCGGCGGTTAGTGGTTTTTCACTTGCAAACGCACTTCAGTTTGTGGGTTATTCCCATTGGAAGGAACAGTCGACGTGCTGACGGAGGTTGCATATCTCTAGTGTGTTTTCGCCACTCACTTCAAGAAGATAACTTTGTTATAAGAACGATGTTGAGCGGTGATAACACGCTTTACAGCAAACTGGCTGTTCTTTTTATGTTATGTCACAATAGAAACGACCATATGCAGTTGAAGCATTAATAAACTAGTTTCCCCTAGACGTTAGAAAACATTGTTACCCGAATGTATCATAGTGTTCGGAAAACCTGTTTAGTTTGCTTGAGTAAAACAGTAATTTGTCTGAGCTAAGGTTAAGTGCTGTTTGGTAAGCCATTAATCTGGCTAATTAGGAACTCCTTATTTTCCGTTAGCGGATTGCTGTGTTTCGTCCTTCATCGTTTTTCCGTTCCCCAATTTGTTGTTTGTTTGGGGCGAACAGTATTCGCTTGTTCAGTGTGTTCACTTTGCCGTTACGGTACATGTGTTTAACTGTATCTATCTGCTGTTTCTCCGCGGTAAGTTGAACCAGAAATTTTTAACCGTATGTGCATAAGTCCCGAGTAGAACTGTTCGTGTGATCATTGTAAGTCATAACACGTCGATCGTCAAATAATTTACTGTTATCAGAAAAGACGGTATTGCGAAAAAGCTCTTTCTCGGTTGTTCGTCATCAGGCGAAACACATAACATTTGTTTGAAACATTGTTGTCAGGACGAAACGGAAAGTAGTAACAAGTTCAATTGGGGCCAAACACGTGGGTCGCACGATCAAGCGCTTATCTGAACGTACCCGTGAGCGCCATTCAGCCTGGGTCATGAAGACAATTGTAGCACATCTTGTCGATTTGCACCATACCATCAACTCGGTCTCTTCTTTCTGTCCGATTTACCGAATCAAGGGTGGTCAGTCAAAAACCGTGAGGTGCCAAATTCTGACCACAACTGAGACGATCGGACTCCGACTGGATAGCCCACCCTTGTGCGCACAGAAGCGCTTTGTTCAGGTTTTGTGTTTGTCATGGCCCACCACCCAAAGCATGACCAGTCAAACTGCTATGGTTCCAGTGATATCGTAATTGCGGCGTATCAAAACGTCTTGTGTATCAGTGGTGTGTTTTTTCGCAAATGAATTCGTTACAATTTGCTGTTAGACGCATTTTATCACGGTTGCTGTCAACTTCTTGGTCCACTCAGGGCAGAAAAAAATGTTGAGTGGTTTACTCATATGAGACTGCTTGTGTAGTCGAACCATAACTACTTTACAAACCTACAACCAGGAAGAGCACTTGAAAGTCAGTGCATCCCACTGCAAGAAATATCACCGTTCATGTTCCTTGGGATGACATTAATCACCCACCCTTCAAGACACCATAATCGTTGTTGACAGCATTTCAACGGCAGTCGTTACTGATTCGGAACTGTCACACGGTCACGCAACAGCATAGGTGTTGTTGAAAAATGTTTATGGATATAAAAACACGAAATGTAAGAATTTGAACCATCCGTATGTTTCAACCCAGTTTGTACGGATTGGCGGACTTGTTGGGTGCTGTCGACAAGTGCCAGTTCCACTTCAGGCGTGTTCATGATTTTTCGTTATCAGGCATCGAATTGGACACCAATATATTGTTTACAGTGCGATTCAGAAGTAGTGTTCCCGATAGACTCGATCAGCTAATGCGCTTGTGATCTCCTGCCCGGATCATGACCTTATGTTGTCAACATTTGGATAAACATCTTTTGTTCCAGCTTTGTCGATAGCAGCTGCTGCATAATGTGTGGAGTTACAAGAATACCCCGTCGCCAGTGGTCTTGACACAATCTGGAACACCCATTATGAATCGTTCAATACAGGTAGGTGCTTAACAGATACCGGGCATCGCACGTCACCTATATTACCTCACCTTGCGGGCTACATAGGCAGCGAGAAAGCGATGCGTGTCTAAAATGTGTAGTCAGCGCTCTGCTAGTAGTGTTGGGTGCGGGGAGTCATATCTAAATCTGCGGGTTATTTTCATCCCAGAAATAGCTCGGATTAGGTTTTAACCCTAACCCCATGGGGTTCATATGAGTCTGTATTCCATCAGTCGTGATCAAGGCACTTAAGCTCTCTAAGTTGCACATGATCACATGTGAGATTAAGGTGGCATATGCTAGCCAACCTTGCAATTTTCGCCGCCCGTTTTTGGCGATCTTCCCCATTCAAAGGTAGGTTTATAAGTAAACGACAACGTTCATTCGGCGGAGTCTGATTATCCCTCATTTCCCATGTTATTTCCAACCAGGCATTAGATTGTTTGTCAGACCACCTGTGAGGCACTCATTTTCCAGGTCACTGTTTAACAACTTGTTACCTTAGATCACACAGTTACCAGGTTCTTCAGATTATGGTAAACGGTTAGTTGTCATTCTCATGGCGTATTCGTGTAAGTCGGATTCCACAGACTGATTGGACCTGATCCGCACATCATGCTTAACCTGTTCCTGGAGTTCCATTTTACTTGCTCGTCAGTACTTTCCGATGGCCATATCCCCGGATAGTGAGGAAGACAGAACTTGTAATGATGTCTGATAACAAGTGTAAGTCGTCGAGCGACATCACCGTGCTGTTGACTTGATTTCAGTCGTTCGTATTCCCATCGCACTAAAAAGTATCGCTATTTCTTACAAATCGGCTGTGTACTCTTCAGTGTGTGCATTCGGTAGTTTACTATTCACAGATGTGAATAGTCCGTTACACACGGAAGTTCCTAGTTTACAAACAATCGTCCCTGAATACTCAATGTTGGATTGAGTTGACCAGTCGTGATTGCTTCCAGGAAACTTGTGTGATGTGCCTTAAGTTACACAAATTGCAATCCCCACTGTCAAGTCGAGATTACAATTATGGCCTGTTTCCAATCTGTTTCTTGCATTTGACGAGGCCGATAGTCTGTATGCATTTGTAAAAAAGAATTCGCACTGTTCATCGACATTGTGAACCTATTTTGATAAACGTTCCTGCTTGCCGTGGATTATGCACGTAACCATACCGATCAAAATAATAGAACGGCTCATTAAGTTGAGTGGTAAAACATTTCTCATATCACAGGTTAACCTAATTGACCTCTAGGATAACATAAGTAGTAGGAAAGGTTGACTTCTCAGCCCACAATTGGTCTGTCGCAAACCATATGTTGTTTCAGTTGTGGACCAAATAAGCAGTTGGAATCGTTTTTGATATTCTGCTGGAACCGTCACGGCTTCCACGTCTGCTGGTTTTACCCTGGCAAAGCAGGATTTGTGGGCACATCATTATCACACCTTATGCATTAGCCACGTTGAACGAAGGTATTCGGATCAGTTCGCTGATCAGCAATTCGCAGATACTTTACGACCGATGAAATGGAGTCGCGCATCTGTATACAAGGTTGATGCTCTCGTGTCATCCTAGGATGCGTTTTGCCATTTTTATCTCACACACTTGTGTGTGTATTAGTTGACAAGAGGTAGTGAACTCAAAACATCATAAGAAGTATTGGAACAAACCGCTCGTTTCTAAGAAAAGTCTTAACTAACAACCATATTATCCGTGTGCTTGGTGTCGAAGATGACATCTAATAAATCGGTCTCCGAGGCGAATTCATCCGGTTGCTTGTGATTGAATTTCCTTCGACACATCGCAATATTCTATGTACTTGAAGTTTCTACTACGTGTTAAAAACTGTGCGTATCATTTGTATTTGCCTACAGCTCGCATGGGACATCGAGTATCTGTCTGCCAATTTAAAAGCTTACTTTGAAACTCTTGAACTGCAGAAATCCTCACGGATATCAGGTTCGTCGTTCGTAAGGGAATGAATGGATCAACTGTTTGTTGCCTGGTCATTTTTTTTTGATGATTTGGTAACTACTAATCCGTGTTTGAGTAGCTCGCTTTTATTTAATTTTAATGCTACCTTACCTTAGCTTATCGCGCTAGTCAGTATACGCATGACCGCTCGTTTGTGTTTCATTAACTACATCAAGGTTCTTAACGGCATCGGTAGGGAAATTTTGTTGTTTCCAGTCGCTTCTTAAACTTCCGTCAGGTGAATATTTCTCTAATCGTTCCAATTCACTCGTTCCGATAATTGAGTTCCACACTCGCTACTAATTCTGATTTCCTCCAGGATTCATTTTTTCCTCTTTCCGTTGTGAAGGCCTCATGTCTGTTCGTGGGTGCCTAAAGTTACCGTATACCAATGACAGTTCCAATTTATCCTCATTGGAGTGTTTCTCCGGTATCATGTAATCTTAAACTATCCAAACGCTAACGAGATTGTGGCTGATCATGTTACGCACATTCCTCCATGTTCACATTCTATTTCTTGTGAAATCCAACAACTTGACTTTTATTACAACTTTGAGACTTTGCTCAGTTGATTGAGTTTCATTTGATGATCACTGGATACGCTCATCTTGGGTAAAGAAGTCAGAAGCAGTTTTTTGCACAATGTCTCTCTAGCACATTTCGCGACATCTCATCAGACACATACTGCGGTCTGTGAGTTTATATATTAGCAAAGTTCAATAGGCATTGTGAAGCTAAACAACAAAATAAACAACCACACAAATACATGCACACACACACATCCATGCACATCAGATATCAGGGTAATTTGGTACTGACGAACAGAGGGGTGGCTTCCATTTTCCAAAAGCTACCGCCTCCGCGAACTGGGTATTCCTTCGATTTTTTGTTGTGTAATATATCCGAAATGTTTTCTGTATTTTCACTTGGGGTCGATAAGTCGACAGGTATCGATGACACTGGTTCCTTGTGATTTGTCACCTTCTGACTTGAGTCCGGAATCGTGGTATCCACGCGCCTCTTGCGAACCCAAACTGGAATGTGTTCGTTGACGCGATAACGTAACTGCCTTCCTGTTTTACCCATGTAATTGGCCCGGTACTCACGAGATTTGGCTTACCCAAACTCCACTGGGGCAAATAATATCCATGTACAATTCACCACAACGCAAGATTTCACAGTGGCTGGCCCAAATTCGTCAGCTCCTAAGGCAATCAGTGGTTCGGAAAACTGTGAGAGATAGTTTTGAGCTAATCGATTTACTCGATGGTTTGGACCCCAACGACAAACAACCAGCTTGGACATCGCTTCTTTGTTTACAAGTGGTAGCTTAGAAATTTCACAGTCGAAAGCCCTCGTGAAAGTATTCCCGGGATTATAGTTTCCATTTTGGCAAGCCTATGCAGTGCTGACGTGCTCTGACAAGAGCGAAGCCCGAGTATAGTGCTGCGCCTCGAGAGGGGCCAGCCGGAAATTCTCTAAGTATGCGACGGCTGAGATCAGTTGAGTGATGTTCACTTCAAATGAGCTAAAATCCTTGTTATTCACCAGCAATATATGCGTATACGGTACAATTCCCTAATGTTTCATATCCCTTTTTACCAGGTGACCTTGTAATTGGCGTCGAGCTATACTGCCCACCGACTGGGGAACGTTTCTCTCTGGACTGTGGTCCATTCGTGGCGAAAGTAAGGACACAAGATGCGCCCCCTCCTCCACCAGCTGAGCCGGATGACGCAACAGAACTAGACGCATCCGTGCTGGACCACATGACGGAACTGGATAAGATTTCTCAACTGTCCACGTGATCAGATCGCGTTTTCATTCTGTATTGATGTAGATAGTTTGGACAGCCGTGTACATACACTAAACTAGCCTGATCACGTGTTTGTTTTGCACATTCGAACATGGTTGAATTTGCTCATCATGGTGTGCTTCGTATCTTGCTTGTGACCCCTCAGCTTGCAACACAGTTACTGCACACACCTGCGTCGGATTCTACTTTTAGCCTAAGCAAGACTGCGTTCTGTTGATGCGTTCTAATAGGTGCGGCATAGAAGTCTAGTACTTTCTTTCAAGAGAAGTTGGCTTGGAAGCCCAAGTCATCTGTGTGTGCCGTTCGATCTAGATAGACAAAATCGTCGGCTACTCATCTGTGGTTAAGCGTTTACAGGAAAGCAAAATGCGTAGATGATGTTGTGATCTACCAACATCTTTAATCCGGATTGACACATCATCTCAATCTGAAAGTTTGCGCTTGTTACGACCTCGAGAGGTGAATATGGCAAGAATGTGACGTTTCGCGTTGGTTCAACTAGGAAAACTTGCAAGCCAGTGTTTTGTTGATGAACGATTTAGTCAGCTGTCACTGATGACCTGATTAAGTTGTTTTGATAAAATATTTCGTCAGCCGTCATCGATGACCTGATTAGGTTATTTTGTTGACGGTATCTCCTAACAGTGATGGAATTCGTTCGAGACTTGAATGAAATCGTAAATAGGTTAACTGTTTATTCGGTAACTGTATGCTGCGGCCGATTTATTGTTTGGGCAACCACAACGTTCTGGCCAAGTAATTTTGTTTAAATAATACTGGGTCAAGTATCGTGACTTCGGCAAGTTTGATGGTACAAATTGCACTCACTGAAATAATTTTTGATGGATAGCATGCTGCATGACAGACCATCCGGTGGATTTGGCTTATGCTTATTGGACGCCTACATTCAACCAAATGATCGAGGCTAGTGATGTTGATTAGTAGGATTTTAGCATACTGCACGTAATGTTGGCTATGCTACCGAATTCCTGTTGAGTTTTTCGGTTGAATTAGTCCACTCTACAGAGAAAAAGTGCACACAGTTGAGGTGTTTCTTGATTACCAAACAGTGGAACAAAATTCGGCTGTGGCGTAGGCATAGTTCCCGATCGTTTAACATTGAATAGCGCTTTGTGCGTCGATCCCGTCGACTCGGTGCAAAGTGTTCTTTGCATACAAATGGGGATCAGCAGCTCTAGTCTGAACAGGAATCCGGGGCAACATCATTGACTGGGTTGCGGATCAGTGTCAGCTGTAACTAGTGAGTGAAACCAATAATATGATTACGAAAGCTGATCACTAGTTATACTTTATTGGTCTTTCATTTGAGTAGTAGTATCGAATTAGTGTGATGCCGATTGGTTACACAAGTTTCAGGATTACAGTACGATTCGAGAGTCCTGTTTTATTGAAAAAGGTGACTTCCGGACTAGCGTTTTCACATACCCCAGGCATACGCAGTTGTCATATGGTGATGCGGATTTCGGACAGAATTGCTTGGTGTTTCTGTCCCACACTACGGTTGGTCAATGTATGTTTCATCAATTGGGGTGTGGCGACTGTGTGGTCTTGTGTTCTCTTGAAAAGAACACGTTCTCTCTGACAGCGAACGAGCGATGCGAATTTGGACGGTAGTGTGACCAAATGAACATTCGGGTATGCTTACGTGTACCGAGACAATAGAAGGTAACTTTGGGGTAGGAATTTAGCTGAAACCTGGAGCTCCAATTAAGCATTCAGTCATATCTGCAAAGGCCGACACAGGTATGATCGGTTTAGCCGACCTTTAGGTAAACCTGATAGAATGTAAACTGATATCAGGTAGTCCTGTTAACGTAGAAGGGAACACGCCGTATATAATTTTCGCAGTTGTCATCGGACATTCTTTCACAACTTCAGTCATCGAACAGTTTCATATGGTCCATTGCTGACACTTATCGGAGTGAGTTGCTGTTGAATTCTCCGTTCACGACAGCGACTCTGTAATGGATCTGCTCATGTTTTTGCCGCAATACCGTGAGAAAAAAGTGTTTTATTGTCCAGTCGTTGGAACACTCGATACTTATCATCCACCTTCCAACGCTGTGTCCCCATTGAGGTTCACTAAGCACACAACCCAAATATAAGTATTGTTCTGTTTTTAGGTTAAAGGTTACTTTTAAAATAAATTCGTGTCGCATTATATGGTGCAACAACTGAATAACGTAGATAAATACAATTTGACTGACGGGATCGGTTGTAAATATGACCCTTCGGCAGCGTACCCAAGTGTTGTGTTTGTACGACCAGCTCGTATGCTTGTGTATTAGATTGCTGGGGGTAGCATGCACTTGTTGTACATTCCTCGTCTCGAGTGATTCCCATGCTCACATTGTGGTAACTGTGCATTTTCCCACGATTGGACCACATATCTCCATCCGTTGAGTTGTCCTGTTCATGTGCTCTTGTGTCTGTACTATTAGACCTATCGCGTACCAGCTTTGATAAACACTTCGCTCCCATTCCTCGAACTGTTTCGAGTCCGGTGGCGTTTTTATTTTTATGATGTACGATTTGAGAGAATAATCATCAATGTGTACTTCCAACAACTTGCTGACCACCGATGTCATGAGAAGTTCATTACATGAGTACCTTTGTATGTTGACTGTCCGTACAGATAATGCGTGTGTTATGACCAACAGCATGTGCGTGGTAATGTAAGTGTTGTGTTAGAATACGTGGTGTGTTGGTGGAACTTCAATTGGTGCAGCGCAAGCCAGTTGCAGTAATGGATAAGCGCAGGCGTCCTTTGGCTTCGGTCACTGTGACAGGCTAATCCGAATCGGATGCCGCCAACCGTTGTGTTTAGGAGGCGGAGGTATGACTTGGAGTTGATCCATTTTGCAGTATTCATTCATGCCGTTCACAAATTTGGTGGCTGTAGGCCAAAAGATAGAAACTAAACGTGATTCCACATTCAATTCTTTGGGACCAGCGCAGAAAATTAGACGCACTTATGTGTCGAAACCTCTAACCGGATGCTTCCGGCTGTGGATCCTAGATGGGGGATGGTTCAAATAAGATTTTTTTTACACATTCTACTGGTGAGCAAACAGGTGGAAAATATTCCGACACCCGTAATATCTGTTGATAAAACTGAAGACTATTTTTGTTCTGCTATGGTTTTTTTAAGACACCGGTTCGTGGGATATTTTTCATCCCTTACACAGATAGAAGTGATGTAGGTACAGTGCCAGACTGTTCAGTAGATGAATTTAAGCACATGCTTGACGAACACATTCAGAAGATCAGACCGAATCTTTGAACAGCTTGGTTGTCAGAATCATTGTGTCGGTATAGGTGCAGTCCATATCTCCATACTGCATACTCAAGTGCTCTCATGATATGTTTGATAGATTGTGGTTAATGTTTCTTTTTCGTTTATCTTCCACGGGCGATTTATCATTCGTAGTCTTGTTTTAGCTAAACTTTCGAGACTGAAAATAATCACTAACTTTTCCCCTCTTTTTAAACAACACGTCGCAAATTCAGTTGCACATAAGCTATGCATAATCTGTAGATTCTGTAGGAATTGGATAGACCAGTTACAATTGTTACGACCCCCTGAGAGAGGAAGGCAAGAACGGACAGGAAGACCGCGAGCAGTATCACGATCACGAATGAAACGCAACGATATCGCAAACGATACGAATAATCGAAACGCAAGTACTCGGACCCAACTCTCGCAACTTAGAACCCCCCAACAAGAAAGGAAAAAGACGGCCTTCAAACGAGCTTTATTTGCTGCTCAGCCCGAAGGCAAAACAGTGGCTCAAAACGGCTGTATTTATAGGTTT
>QNGE01004887.1:0-16268 GCA_008508345.1 Paragonimus westermani | reverse complement strand
AGTGGTCACCTCAACATGCACTAAACTCATTATCCGATGTTCGCATTCCGTCTTACACAGTGTTCTGACATCACTGACCCAACATTGGTCGCTTGATTGGAGTTTAGGTGTTCATTGTGACTTTCAGGTAGCTATTGCTTACTACTTTCTGAAATAAGCTTGATGCGCTGGTTGCATTTCTGTCCTGTCAATATTTCTCCAACACTCATTCGCATTATCGTGAATTTGAAATTCTACCGATTCCTCACTTCAAACATTTTTACACCGATTTAGACAGACGTAAGAACGAATTCTTAGGGACTACCGAACTCGTGTGGTGGATATCGTTACCTTACTGTAATGACGAGATAACCCCAATCTCTTACGGAGTCTGAACGTGAACAGAGAAGAAAGGAATAGTTCCGTAGCTCATTTAGAACTATTCGACCACCCCAACAAATTGGTTTTTAGCATTTTAACTCTAAGAGCCTGTGACTGTCTCTCTCCAGTTGCCCATGGCGTCAAACTAGGATCAGAGATATTGCAGTACTGCTATGGTGGACAAGTGGGTGCGCGCACGACCCTCGTCCACGAACAGTTTAAAGCGCCTTTTCTGGAGAACAGTCGAAATGTAGTCTCACCAGGCATCGAACTAAAAGTACACATTAGGGTTTGGAAACAAACCGTATATTTCCAGCAATGTTAGGAAATTTGACAAGCATTTAGTTCAGTCCCGTTCTGAGACCAACGGCAACAACCTAGAGAACAGAGAAAGAAAGCGCGAGGTGGGTTCCAATCCATTCGGCAGCAGTCAATACCGCGCCAGGTGAAAAGTGCGTGGAAACTTCGAGTGCGTTAAACAACGCTCGAAAGGGTCCAGGTTAAATGACGTTAGGAGAGGAGCAAGCATTCGTTGCGAGCAATTAGTTGCACGATGGAAAAAGTGGTACTGAGTTCTTATCAGGCCTCCTATAGCAAAATCATGCGTACAGAACAGACAAGCAAAAAAAACACGGTTGCAGACAGGATCATTAGAAAAGCTACACGTCCATTTTTTTGGTTCATGCAAACAATTCACCACACATGTAGAGTACTTCCGTCTCATTAGTTAATTGTGATACGATTCTTCAACACCAGAAAACCGGAAACGTTTTCACCCTCTATTGCCTCCGCTGTTCATTCCAACCTTTGTTCTTATTCATGAATGGTGAAGCGGTTATGACTAACGGAACACTGGTACATTTGAAACATTCTTTTCCCGTCAACAATTTGAATAAAGTAGACAGTAGGCTGATATTGCACGATTTATGTCCTGTCCGGACAAATTTCGCTGCATCTTTACGAGTGCATACTATAGAGCGTTCATACATCAGTGTGAGAAAGCGAACGATATACCACAGAAAGCCAATTATCCGAGTACGCAATCATTTTCACTACCAAGGTAGCGATAACCCCACAAACAGTTGCTTCTGAACACAGAACACGGGTTTGAAATTTCGGATTGCAATCGCTTCGGCATTACGCGGTGTTCGCCTGTGACGTTGAGTAGATAACGCGAAATGCCTTTGTGGGATCACCTTGGTGTTGCGTCATTAGATTATGACGAGCAATAGACGATGCAGGCTCCTCGTTTCTATGCGTGGCTGTTATGTCATGTGTTTGCATGATCTGTTTCTTGACCCACTTCGGGATGTTCTCCATGACTGGTTCGCAGCTGGCGCTTAGCCGTGTCTATATAGGATGCTCCACATCTATATCGATATTCATAGACAAGGTTGGATTTGGATTTCAAAATTTTGGTACTGACCTGTCCAAGTGCTCTTGCGATGGACGCTTTGTTGAATCGAGCCATCTGCATTTCTCCTGACGCATATATCCAGAAATGGTGGACTGTTTTGATTCTCGCCTTCCATACTGAAATGTATGTTTAGGTGCAAAGAATTCGCCCGATCAATTAAGCTCTGTGCTTGCAGTTGATTGTGTGCGATGAGAAGAATATTATCGACGTATCGGTTGTGTTGCTGTACAGAAGTTAACTGTCCTGTAACTTGTTGCTCAAGTTTCGCTACGAAAATGTCTGCCAGAATAGAGCTGAGCGGGATACCCATAGCTACCCCATCAATCTGTCTGTAGGCTGAGTCTTGGAAAACAAAGCTGGCGTTTTTGGTACAGAGCAGCAGTAGTTGTTCCAATTCGCATTCGGGTATTCCAACTTCTAGGTAATGCACCCTCATATAAGAAAGCAGGAATTCAATACATTCATCTAGGGGAACATTCGTAAACAGCGACTCCACATCAAATAAGCATAAATATTTGTAATTTCTATACTCAGCAGTGGCGTTGGTGGATTCCATATGAGACCGTGGGACGGGTGGGTAACAGAGTCTAAATTTGAAATTTCCGAGCTCCCGGTGTGGCTTCGTAGATCAGCTGGTAGAGCGCTTGCCGCGTTGAGTCATGCTGTGTTTGTCGCTGGTTCGAATCCAACGGAAGCCCTGACTTTTCACAGTTGGGTCTCATCTAAATTCACAAATCTGCCACACTACTTATTAGTAATAAATATTTGTCCCGAATATTCATTGTCTCAAGTAAGCCATCAAGTTCAAAATTATCCTTCAGACAGAACTGAGCGGTTCGGTCTCGAATGGGTTACAGAAGTTTCGCAAGCCATTCGGCTACTTTGTGTTGTGCCGAGTTAGACAGAGAGAATTGGCCTGAGTGGAAATCCAGGTTTGTGAATTTTCGGGAGTCCATACAGCTGTGCAACCTGGGTTCAAATTGACTTGAGAGATTTAAGGGTTGCTTCATTGATGAAGTTACCTTCAAGTAATACTTGCAGTTTAATATTAAGCTAGACAGGTCCTAACTACAGTTTTCAAATCTGACGCTGACTTTAGGATTGCATGTTCTGAAACTTCCAAATTTGTTCAGACATGTTTATTCGATGTCAGTTGACCAGTCAGCTTGCTTGGGTGTTTCCTAAAGGTACTTGGATTTACACTGCTCTCTCAAGGTTACTCCTTATATATATATATATATATATATAGTGCGCCGCCTTTCAGTAATTTTAAGCGGATAATTTCATTCTCTTTCCTCCCGTTGCCTTGGGCTGGAAACTTCAGAAATTGAAAATCCGAGCGTTGTGATAGTGGAAGTTCTGTTGTGAACATTTGTTTTACCGCTACGGTTTTGCCAGCACAAGAGCAACATACAACCAGTGTACTGTTGTTTCACTGTTGAATTATCAGTAAATTTATAAAGTCCACAGATTTTCCAAAAGTCCGACTAATATCCCAACTTGAACATAGAAAATTAACTAGTCTGCATCCATTTGAATAAAATGATCAGAAGACAAAAATTGCGATATGAATTCATTTCGTACACTGCCATCAGTCGTAAGCGTATGATTAGCATGAAAAAGACAAGACTTAAATGAAACGGTCAAAAGTACAAATTGGACAGGGTTTTGAGTGCTACTCACGGCTAACCCATGGCAAGCAGTGATTGATAGTCAGATGTTTTTTGTGCGCACAGAACCGACTGCTGACGGCTGGTCAGCAGCGCTTCGAAATACTTGGGAATTTGGGAACTGTGAGTGTACGTTCTTCCGACGAACGTTGAATGACGCACGTATGGCCAACGACGCCAAATATCATAACCACATCAAGTCGATGGAAACGTGGTACTAATGACATCAATAATATAATCACCTACAAGAACAAACTTCGATTTGTTTGCGTTCGTGGGATAAAACATTGTTTGGTCGCAATAGGCCATCAAGAGTCCAAAAGGACGACAAGTACAGGCAAAAACGGCTGAAAGGCAATGACGAACCGAACGAATGCGATCAGACCGGTCTGGTGTGTCTAAATACCCGGGCTTCGGGCTGACCGATTGGCTGGTGACAGTTTAATACCGGACCGTATTCACAGTGAGTAGGGAGGGTGAGACTGACAGGTAACAATAGGTATGCGGCCGGTGACTGGGATTCAATGACTGAGGGAGGCGGGCTGGAGGAATTAGTACTTTTAGACGTGTTGTGGGGATAACGAAAACAAGCGTTTACTTGGACGGGGTTACGAGGAAGGGCGTGGCAGAGTCAGTTGATAGGAATTTTGACCTCCAAAAATGTCCTACAATGAGTGTTCATGAAGATTTTAAACGAAGGTGCGATAATGACGCTATGACCTTTGGTCGATAAGGGCCTTGCAATGGATGGGACGGCGTTTCGTCCTCACAGGGTATGACTCGTCGGCAGATGAGTTAGCACAATTCTCAACCATTTTGTGATGTGTTTCTTGGTCCTTGTTTCACACACTACTTCTGTTCTACCAACCTATAGTTCCGCAACTGCAGGAAAAACAACAGATACAATGACTGGTGGAAGACATAGGGCCTTGCTTTTTGGCTGGGGATAGAGGTAATCTAATCGTTTGTGGGAGCAGAACAAACTCTGCTGCATCATACATACGTTTCAATCTCGGCACTGGTCAAGTTCTTGAAGGTATTCATCAAACTATTAGTGTTGAAGAGGAGTTTCATTTAAACAGCATTTTTTTAGCTACTTCCACGATTGGAATTTCCGCAGGAGTAGGTTCGCTCCATTTCCGGATGAAACGCCTCGTGTAACACTGTTTGTTCAGCCTGTAATCTATTATGGGAGCCTACTGTTGACGCTCTCTTACCAGTGACCTTTTATGTACAGCAGAAGCAAAACTTATGAAGTTTATGCATTCCTCCGTTCATGATGGCTTACAGCACACCGAATGTTCAACAGATCCGTATGAACGGCGTCTAGCCAGAATGTCCAAGAGAGGTAAACTGTTCTCACTTTTGTACTCAACGGTTACTGTGAGATTTGGCTGAACGGAGTTGAAAGCTTGAATCGTTCATTCTATTTGTTTCTTGTCTCGGCCAATTAAGAACACATCGTCGGCATACTGTTTGTGCAGTTTCAGTCCATCCACAACTGGAAGTAGTGTCTGTTCGACTTTAGCCGTGAACACATCAGCTAAAACAGGACCGAGTGGGTTACCGATGTTGTTTCCTCTGTTTCTCCACTAACAGCACGTTGTCCGGTTTGTTTGCCGGTCCGATTTTGTCAGAATCCCCGAAAATTTCCTTCATCTTGTTAATGTGCTCATGGCGACTCATTTCAACAGCACCGGTTCTTTCATCTGGCTTCACAATTATAATATTTCCATCTTTCTTCAGTTATTGGAGGGCTTTCAAGTGTTCAATAGTTAGACAGCACCACTGAGGTGTTGTATGTAGAAGAAGTCAAGTGGTGATATCGAGAACGGTGTATTCACTACACGACAGATTGAATCTCAATAATGTCTTAATGCGAATCAATATACATGAGACAAAAATAACTTCCTTGACTTTGATTGGCTTGCGTCCTGTCACTCGTTCTTATTGGTTGGCACCGTCCACATTGTAGATCGCCCGAAGTTATATGACAGATTAACTAACTTAGCCTTCAGTCAGCTGTCATTATCTGTTGACACGGAAACCGAAACATGTAACCGAGCATACACGTTCTCAAATAGTGCATCCAGCTGAAATCCGAGACACAATAAACCATTTAACCCCACTTGATTACAAACTGTGCACAGGGGTGACTGTAACGCCAGTGTGGGTTATAGGCGTCGATTCCCTCGGATTGCTTTTCTTCATTTCAAATCGCATCGTCTAAACACACTAACGTGGCGCGTCTTCAGTATTGTCTTTCGTCCAATACTTCATCCAGATGTTGTAGTGTCACGCTTTAATACGATCAGTATCCGCAACGTTGTGCTTCTTGAAAAAAAACAAGTGTGGTGATGCCTAAGGATATTATCCGCAAGCATCTAGGGCTGACTGCGTTGCAAACCATTCAACGGTTGATTGTGGATACGTCAAAAATTTCCGGTATGAGTGAAAAACGCCTGTATGCGGTCCTTGCTAACTCATTTATGGAGTAAGCGGGAATTTCTCTTAACTATCTCTAGGTAGTGTAGGGTGGTGGTAGTTGATCTCAGCTTTCGTATTCAGATAGACTTTCCACCCAGGTCTCTTCAAAAGAGAGCACCAGATTCGAGATTTATTCTTTCTAGAGTTCGTTACTGGTACAGCTCCTTGCCTAACACTCCAACCGCATTTTCATCAGACAATTGGGTCGACCACTGAACCCGGTTAGGCATGACCGAATCATCACGTGCAAAAGCTCACACTCAGTTACTTTTGAATAATGATCAGTTGGCCCGATTGTCTCCACGAGAGACGCTGCTACTGCCTGTTACTTCCACCCAGTAACTCCGCGTCTAGCAGGTCTGTTTCACTTATGACCAAGAGGATAAATTGAACCTTGTGCAATACTTCGTTTGCTGTCAAACATTTGGCATTTTTGGTCGATACAGTTCGAACACCACTCACAACGTGACTGAAGACTTGCATATGGTAGTCCGCTTATGTTTAATGGGGGCGATGGTAAGCGTGATTACCTCATGAAAGTGTTGACGAAATGTATCTGCTGGCCGTACTGCATTCAGCCTCGAGCATCACTTCGTGAATGTTAAACAGTCGTTCAGTAAAGTAATTTGGCAAATGACAGTGATGCCTTGTGAATGAATCCAGGTCATGATATCGCTTGCACACAGCTAGAGATATGTATCTACCAGCTCACGGGTAGCATCTACTTGAAACAGACAAGCCCGACTCATGTGGGTGTGTCGTTCAGAAGCAACAGGTGGTCACTCAGCGTGCCGAAAAGATTGTTCTTGGTATTACGAATGCCGCACATGGCGTAGCCACAAACGTTGGAAAAGACAAAAGGAATATGATTAAGTCATGGGTCCTTCAGCATGTTTCGAAGGCTGGCTCCTCTATCAACAGTGAGTTGCCGGGCAACCAGTCCACTAGGAGGTGTACCTAACGCTTGCTTTCCGAAGTTTACTTTGGTCCATAAGCAGTTTCTCAATCAGCGCAGTGACAACAAGACCTCAACGACTCACTTCCATGACGATCAGTGCAGTAAAGCCTTCCGGCCTTCTGGTGTTCTATTGATTCAATAATGTACTTACCTTCTATGCCTCAATGTTTGTCTCAGGTTGTCTTGAGAGACACTGCGTAGAGCCTCTAACTGGACCAAATAACCTGGGGAGCAAGAACTTACAGAATTTACCCGGGGACTTCACATGAAACAAAAGACTTAAGGAGCTGGATTAATTATTAGGGAATGGTTAATCCTTTCCGTGAGTACAGTGAATGGAACACTCGTCAGATTCCGGCTACTGTCACACTTAGTATGCTGTTTGATAATGACCCGTAATCCTACCTTTCATAAAGATGTTTGCTGACAACGGGCACAATGTACCTGTATATTAATTGAAACAGATTTTTCACGTTCATTTGTTCCACCGATTTACTGGGCTCTAAACGCCTTGGTTTGCGGTGTGCCGTGTCGCTCTCAAGTGGGTGTAACCTGCCACAAAATGGTCTAGCAGCTGTGGAAACAGATAGTTTATTGATTGTCCATGCATTCAAGGTGAACAAACTAACTTCCAAATACTGCTACTTATAGAAACAGTGAAGTTGACGGACGGTGTCTTCGGTGAGTGACATCGATATTGCCCCAACTTACGTTGAGGGTGATAGAGCATCTGCGGAGGTAATGACAACCGAGAACTAATATCCCTCCACTATGTTCAAACACCTCTATTTCACAAGCCTCTTACCATAATAATCTGCGCTCGCCAGTTTTGAACCTTGACCAATACGTTCAATTTCAACCGTTTGTTTTAGAATATCTGTCTTTTATCCTTCCAGTACTTCACTAGGTTACGTTGTAATAAACATGCAAAGATGTAGCCAGATGATCTAGCGCGATGTTTCGCGCAGTGTAACCTCTCTGACATTTGTTTCGAAATGTATCTTTCGCTAGTTCGGACTGTCAAACTGTACAGCGTCCAGCCGCTTGGCCCGTATGTGATCTTACGGTACCGGAGATGGTAGATTGGTCAGGTGCATTCTGAAAGACGGACGTCGAGCAAGTGAAGGCTAGAGAGAAATCGATGCATGTGATCTATCGATCATGTATTCGACCAATCAGAATCAGGCATCGTGTGATTCATGGATTTGCACACCATGTAGGTACGCTTTCAGGATGTAGGGCTGGAACATATCCGACAAAGTCACCACAGTTGCTTTTATCGGTATTACCGTGGTTCCTCAAGGGAATTGATTGCTAGATGTATTCATTTTCACTAAATACACCCAGTTTGGTACAGCAGTGTAGTGTGGAAAATGCACTTATTTTGTGGTGTGCTTCCAATGCAAATTAGTCATCCATGGCAGAATGCATCTAACGTACCCACTGAATTCACAAATATCACATCTTTCGATAAAGTAAACAGCAGTTGTCCCAGGGCCTTATATACTAGAAAATCATTATAACCTAAAATCACAAAACTAACTGAATAGTCCCATCAAATCAGAAACAACTATGTGGCAAAAAGTGCTTCCGATAATCCTCTCTCAGTTTCAGAGAACTCATGAAACTTTTCATGAAACAATTCACAAATTCTGCCCCGAATATGATGACAAAAATTTCATACCAGGTCAGACGTCAATCAAGACTTTTTATGTGTGATTACTATGGTTTACAGGTCGTCTGCTGCTTACCGGAATACCGGCACGACCTTATACAACACTGCGTAGAATACCATCTTTAGACTATTCTTCAAGATTGATAAGGGGAGATTTTAACCATCCAAAGGTAGACTTCAAGAACCACTCAATCAATAATGGAACACTTTCCTTTGCCGGGGATTTCTTGGAGGCAGTAACAGAAATTGGTCTAGTCTAGCATGTTGAAGACCATACTAGATGACGAGTGGACTAAGCACCGTCTTGACTTAATTACATTCATATCAACTAGGTTTATAGGGTACTGGTCACGGGACTGCTGATTTCAGCTACCTGCACGAAACTAGACAACTTATTCCCCAAAAATGCAGGTCTAATGACCTGTCATAAAGCAAGCTTCCCGGGGTTGGAAACTGATTAGCAAGGATGAAAGGCCTAGGCTCATTATCACACTTGGACAAACAGTTCATCGTTGAGATAATCTCCGATACTGCTAACAATCATGTTCCAGTAAGGTATCCCTGGCCTAGTGAAAATTCGTGATACCCAAGGAATTCAACCAGAGGTCCCACTGAAACGCTCAACCTGGAACAGGTGCAAACTTGAAAAATCTAAACATGCGTTTTTTCATCAACATTTAACCCTAAAGGGTCCCTTTTCTTCCAAGCTGGGCCATCTCGATACTTGGCCGTTGACCAGACTGATAAGTTAATTTACCCGAGATTGCTTAATAGTGGCTCACTTGAACTTTGCATGGCCCCTTCGTGACTTGTCAAGTACCACCTTCTCCGTGACGTTCGCAGAAACCCGTCATGTAGCCAACTTCTTGCCCCTGGTGTTTTCCTTAACCACTTATGCACAATCCCCGAAATCACCCCAAGGGTCTCAATGGTTGGCGTTAGGGCGAATTCAACATTGGATTAGTCATGGTACAAATCGTCGTCAACACTGAGAATGGATTAGTCGGATGGCTGGCGCGTACCGCACACGAATCCACTACCTTGATAAAAAGCCACTCATTTACACGCAATGGTCATCCTAATTCTTACTCAGTTGATCAATGTTAGAGAGAACACTCATTCTGGTTCTGGACATCCGTTCTCTAGACCAGAAGCATCTTTTTTGCCTCATGCGAATCCGTAAAGTAATTCTCCGCGTGCACATTCAAACAGCTTTACATGCATCAGTGTTATGAGCAGTCTTTTGCACAGCGGGTTAGACAGTTAATACTTTGCGAGCAAGCATTTACGCACCTGTTTCAAGAAGTGTTGTCAATTTAGGCTGCAACACGAACACCAATAGTTCTGGTCTTCTTCCGGGCGCAATCCTCTCCTACTTCATTGTTCCAGTTTATATAGCACCTACGCCAACTCATGATAGATTTCTAGGTAATATGCAGAGGATGTAGTATCAGGCGTCCTACGTCCAAGTGGGTTGTCTTCTCCGGGCATGCTGAACAGCTTTTCCGAATTTTCAGGTTCGTCCGAGCCTGACATTCTGTCTCATGACAGATCTGACAGCATTACCATATTACTAGGCTTTGGGAAAGGTAAGCAGTACACGGATTGTGTCATTATCGTTCAAGTAATTAAGTCCTACCGTGGCTTCGTCTGACCATACAGCTCGATGTTACGATGACTAGTGATGGGATATTGATGAAAGTTATTGTTCTATGCGCAGTGTCTGAGGCCCTTCTGTATCTCTCCTACTTAATCATTCGACTCATCGATGATTTTGCGCTCCCCACTAGATGTTCACCCTTTGTTTCTTTCCTATTCTTTGTGGAATTAGACAATAAATTCTGTTAAATCCCAAATTCATCTATCTTGTTTTGCCGCTTCGATCATTCATCATTGATTTAAGGTCAGTCACAACTGAGCTTAATGGTGTTGTTGACCTAACTGGTCCGTTTGATCGCGATGTTTTTGAATGTAGATCCGCATCTTCAATTCGGCCATGACGTGCAACCTACCAAACATGCACACACACAAACGACATGTGCGCCTGTCTGTTGTGCTGATGTTTACTTAGTTCACCATTCATAGTAGTGCAGTGCACCCCAAGCCTTACTGTCGTCTGCTTTTGACCGGAATCGGCCATGTGGCCTTCGTGATGGAACGACTGATACTTAATCTGTCAACGGTTGCATGTTCGTAGTTTGCACTATACCTGCTATAGCCTATCATCCATCCGTCCACTCGTCCGCTATGACAAATTGCATTCCGTCTACATTATTGGTACAATAAGATGCAAATATCTCCTTGAGTTCAACTGAACTCACCCCTCTTGTGCCCCTCCTTGCTCAGTCTACTGATTCTTAACTGGACAGGAAAACAGGTTCAGAAGTACTTCACAACAAATACTGATGGTTGCAATACAGATATAGTATTATTATTGTTTGTATGCACTTTAAACTAGCTGAATTGAGCCCTACATTTGTTATAGAGATGGACAAGTAAGAAGTCCGAAATTCATCTCTCGAGGCGTACTGTTGGTTTGACCTAGCCTTAATGCTGCTAAAAATTAACCTTTCGGAGAAGCCTGAATCAACCCCTCCCCCCAAAACGAATGAAATCGAATATGCTCTGCAGGTTGTCCATTTTCAGTCCAGTTATGGGTGTTAAATTGCTCTGAACGTTCCTGCTGCTTCGGCTTGATAGTCAGGTTTACGTGTTGCTTTGGTCTGCCGGGCTATGCTGACTGGAACGTCGAACTTTGCAGGTTCACCCATGTCAGATTGGCCAATGTGTAGCAACCAGAAAAAAGACAATTGAGCTGGTTGTGGATGATACCTTGGTGTTGTGTTATGTTTCGACTTGGTTCCTGCTCTTTCTTGGTGTTGTTCAGTGTGAGTTGTTCTTCTCTAGTAATATTGGTCTTAGTATATGTTGAAATTTCAGGTGCGTGGCTGCGGAGCATGTGCGTAGCTAGTGCATTTTGGACATTGCTGGTGGGTGACATCGTTGAGTTCGTGCGTTTATGCTATCCGCTGCCTTGTGGTAAGACTTTTTTAACCAAAGACTTTGGTTGAAGGCCCTAATCGATCTTCTGTCCATGTCTGGGCATCCTGAAAGAATCCATAGCCCACGTACATCATGATACCACAACGTAAACTTAATACAATACTGCACCGTCTGTCTCACAAGATAAATCGGGTCTCTCCGTCCGATGTACATGGCAGAGAGTGTTACTGCCAGACATTCATCTTCATACTGCCCCTCCAAAATGAATCCACGATCAGATAATACGCACTCATATCTCAGTACCTCGAAGATCAACCGGAAACAGAACCGGGGACTCAAGACGCTCTGGGTTGGAACATGGAAGGTGAGCTGGCTGCTGGAACGATGCAGCCCCACAGGGCGACCGGAACGGTGAACCGCACTGACCTCCTTGGAACTGCGTCGCTACGGAATCGACGTAGCAGCCTTGAAGTGGACAAATTTCTGAGAAGCAGATGCTGGGTGCACCTTCTATTGGATAGGCTACCCGGCGGACGGTGCTCGGGAGCATGGTGTCTGTTTCGTAGTCACTGACGACCTCAGTGTTTTGATGATAGGCGAACCGCATGGCATCAGCCCTCAAATCCTGTCGATGTGCCTGCACCTCGGTGGAGGTAAGCGTGATGCATTCATTAATGTGTATGGTGTAATTATGTATCACACTGATGATACAAATGACCAGTTCTATGATCAGCCCTCCGCCACAATCCGGTCGGCACCAGTGACTGGCCGATTGTTTGTTCCGGGTGAGTTGAACGTTCGGGTGGGACGCGACCTGGTAGCCTGGCCGAGAGTCCTCGGACCGTACAGCATCGGCTCAGTGAACGAGAACGATGATCGTCTGCCCTATCCGTGCGCTACTCACAAACACACGATTACAGCTGGATGTGAGTGACATCACGATGTGGACTTAGTAACGGAGTGGTCATCATCGTTTACTCAATGACGCAATTGCAGTGCAACGCAATATTCGTGAAGTGCATATAACGTGGGTGATGCGCTGACCGGAATGTACCACAAACCATAGACTGGTCAGGACAAAATTGTATATCCACGTATGCAAGTCTGTTTAGTGTAGATCATCCGACCAACGGCAGAAGTTAGCTGTCAGACGACTGGAAGACTGTGAGATGAGGGCTGCTTTTCAGCATCTAGTTGCGGCTCGTGTGCGAGATGCTGCTGCATCCTCCCCCCTGACGGTGTTTGGTAACACCACTAGTGATATCTTATGGCAGCAGCAACCCAGACGATCGATTTCGAATACCAGAAACGTCCAGACTGGTTCGATGACAGCAACGCAACTATCCCTAACTTGGTAAGGGATATGAATGCCGCATCTGCGGCCTCCATAATGGACCCGGACGATGAAGACAAACGAACGGCATTCTGGAGTACCCGCCCTAAACTGGCTTGAAGTGTTCGTGGGATCAAGAACGGCTGGCAGAAGAAGCACGGTGAGCGGATGCAGGGCCACGCCGATCGCCGACAACACAATCAGTTCCACGATTTGCTTGACGTGATTTCCTGTCCATCTGTCCAGTCTACAAAAGCACTGGTAGATGTGGGCACCGGCTGTTCTTGCACCCAACCAGAGGTCCTCATGAAAGTGTGACGCGAACACCTTGGTAGCATACTAAACCGTCATGCTACCATTGATTTAGTGACTGTGAACAGCCTGTGGCAACAGACCACAAGATTTTCAGTTGCTCTTGCTCCGGATTTGCCAGGGGTTTAGACAGCGACTGGGCGTCTGTGCAATGGGGAGCTGCAGACAAAGATAGATTGCTAGTTGAAATACTGAAAACTGGTGGATCGGCGCTGGAACGCGCTCTGCTCCAGCTGGTTCATTCCATCTAGGGGCAGGGAGGAATGTCACAAAGTTTCAAGGATGTTCTGATAGTACCTTTTCGAAGGTGAAGATATCAAGCGATGCCCTGAAAGCTATCGGGACATCAGTCTGCTGAGCTGTGCAGACAATGTACTTGCCAGATTCCTCCTGAACTGGCTGATTGCGAACTTTTTGGAGGCTTATGTTCCTGAGAAGAGGTGTGAATTCCGGGTGGGTCCGAGTACGACTGACCTGGTGTTTGTTGCTCGGAAGATTGTGAGGAAGTGGCCAAAATGCAAGCAACCCCCGTAAGCCCTCTTCGTGGGCTTCAGCATGATCTTTGATTCCGTGAGCCCTTGGAAATTGTGGAAGGTGCTTGGTAAGTTAGGATGTCCAGGTAAGTTCACTGTTTTGATTAGAATGTTACATGTGTGAGATGAAGGCGAAAATACAATCGTGTGGATCGACCTGTGATAAGTTTGACATTGTCACTGGCATGAAGGAGGGCTGTGTTCTGGCCGAAGCCCTATTTAGTTTAGATTTGACTGTCTTTGTGACAATTGCTTCTCATGACTTTGATGAGCACGGCGTTGAGACTGAGCACCGAACGGATGATTGGCTATTGGATATTCAACGTTTTGACGTCCAGAACGGGCTATATACCTCAACGATACGCATGTTTCTGTTTGCAAAGGACAGTGCGCACTTTTCTTATAGCAAAGACGAACTTCAGCGACCGACCAAGGCTTTCGCGACAGCGGTATTCAGACTTGAACTGGATGTCAACGTATGTATCTTCTAGCGTTCTCCGGGCGAAGATGCGGTTCCTGCACCTGTGCTTAGAATCTGCATCTTTGGAGTTGTTGATAGCTGTGAAGACTTCTGCTACTTGGATAGTAATTTGTCCACGAATATGTCCTTGGGCCGCTAGTTTCAATCTCGTGCGGCAAATGCTAGTGTTGTTTTCGGACATCTTGGAAAACGGGTCTGGAAATACCAAAGCTTGAAGATAAAAACCAAGCTGTCTGTTCACTCATCAGTGGTGCTGTCTACAATGCTGTCAGTGAAACTTACGCTACTTGATTTCTTTCCGCAATGTCTGAGACGCATCTTGGATATTCGGTGGTCGGACATGGTTCTGAACACCGATCTACTGTGGTGAGTGTACGTGGGTGGGATGGAAGCCCTGCTGGTGCCGAAGAGGATTCGTTGGCTAGGTCACGTCCATCGGATGGACAACTACTGCACGGACAAGTGAAATCAGGAAAGCGGAATCCTGGTGGTCATAAACGGAGATACCAGGACGTTATGAAGGTAAGTCTTTTGTGTTGTAACACTGATTTTAGATGTTGGAAAGATTTAACGTTGAATCGGCGAATCTGGCGAGATATGCTCGGGAAGGACGTCCGCAAGTTTGGTTGGCAGCAGCTGCGCGGCCGTGAGCTGAAGCGTGTAGTACGCAAGGGGACCATCGGAACTATCGGTCGTAGTTGCATGTCTATGTGGTGTTGCAGTGTGTGCGGCTGTGAATGAGCTGACTGTTTGGCTTTATTGGAGCATCAGCGTACTAGGTCGGAAAAGAGATGACGAATGTGTTAGTCTCATGTAGGTTATATCAGTTATGTGCATTTTTTCTTGTTCATATCAGCCAACGTATGTTGTCGTTTGGAACTCACCCACTCCCATTTCCAGGAACTTGGACGTCTGTGGCCTTCTACCTTCTCTTGTCTTCAGCCTTATTGATATGACAAATGTTTTGTCTGTTTTCTTCCAGTGACATCCTGAATTTCACTTTCCCTCCATATCCTCTTTAGAATGCAGTTGCATGTACTCCTATGCTGAGCTATTCCTTGCGTTATATTCTCAACATTTTTCTTCCCATCTTAAATCTCACAATTGGAGTCTCTTTTTACTCATTTCTGGAGAGATCGGGGTTTCAATTTTGTGCTAGCCTGTGAATTGGCTAATCAGCTTTGGTCGACTGCACCACAAAACCTTTTCACACACCTTCTCATCTTATTCGTTCGGGTCTACACAGGATACGTTATGTGTGCATGGAACCATAAATAGTGGAGCGCAAGCCACTCGTGATGTTTGGGCGCGTGCGTCCTTTGGTTGCGGTTATTCTGACAACGTAATCCGAACCGGATACTACCAACCGTGTTAAATTGCAGTGCGTTGGTAGCACAGCTAAACGACAGAAGGAGTACCACTTGATTCAAGTAGGAAGTTTTACAAGTAAGTGGGTTACGGCAATGTCGCTATCGTCAAGTGAAAATTAGAGACGTCGATTAATCTTTCCGTAAACTATATTACAATTGCAATATGAGATTCACGTAAGCCCGAGGTTTCTCGAAGTTTCAGAAAGTACTTCTGGGGAAGATTTCGACGCATTTACCAGTGGACGGATTGCACACTACAGGATGCGCATACCAGTTTATCACCTGTTTGCGTATTCCATCGCTTGTTGAGTTTGTTGGTTGCAGAACATTTGGTAGTTTCCGGTTGAACGGTATTACTGTGAAAATGCTTGTACTGAAGTCGCTCATAATTTGCTGTGTCCGTTGTATATAAATTCGTCGTGTTCACAGCCTTCTGAATAACCGTTTGCGGCGTCAACTTCTCACATTTACGCTTCCAACTACAAGTTTACAGCCAAGCAGAAATACTCTGATTGCTTTGCTGCTCTCGATCCGACGATTATCAAGCAGATGATCTCCGCGAAAGCACCGGATGGATGCAGTTTTATATATGCGCGTTCCTCCCCTATCCCTCAATCACTTGCTCTACGAAGTTCCGTTTATAAAAGTGCCTGTGGTGTGAAATAAAGC
>QNGE01004886.1:41592-52843 GCA_008508345.1 Paragonimus westermani | reverse complement strand
ATGGACGTAACCAATGCAAAATTTTGCATTGGTTACGTCCATCACATCGGCGCCGTTGTGATGCTTCATAATACATACCTGGCATATTGCGACATTGGTTTCAGAGTCAGTGACAAACAGTCCAGGCCTATCAGCGGCTTAGAAAATCTTACACGCTAAGTGCTCAGCCTACACTGGCGTTCCTCAAGCACTTTTGCAACGTTCCACAATATGCTGGAAAAATGCATACCCTCTGGAGCGTTCCGATACGGCACTTCCAGTGTGCTTGTTTTCGTTCTCAAGATGGTTGCTGATGAGTTTACCGAAAAACACCCTGGCCTTAAGTTCATGCGAAGCCCATCCTCTTTCACAAGGCAGCCAAGTGTTCGCAAGACACTGATAGGCCTCAATACTGACAGAGTTCATAACCTGTAGCAAACCATTAAGCTGCCCCTTGTTCCCAGTGAATGCAGTATTGCAGGTCCACTGGTAAATACGGTTCGTTTGATAATCGCTCAAGCCTACCAACTAGCGGTGACACCGAGACACATCACGCATTAAATGGAACCGGCGAAATGCAATGGCACAATGTGGGAAAACTTCACGTAATGCACTCCTCTGTGCTTCTGAACGATCAACAATGAAGGTGCGAACATCAAACATACAAGGCAACATTTTGAGCAAGTATTCTGAAACTATCCAATAATTGGCAATAGTTAGTTTGGGCGTCAGTGAATAGAAAACGTTGAACCCACTCAAGTTACGTCTACCATTATAGCATGCCACAGTATGAGGCCGCCATAATTTGACTGAGGAGTGGCATCTCTCAGAATAACGTGTCCACACCTTGGACACACTTGGAAAACACCTTCCGGTACAAACATGACAAATTTTGGCACCTTATCTCGCAGTAGAAACATACAACTGGCAAGGTACCTCTCACGTCGCGGGAAGTTTAGAATTTTAGAGACGTCGAAGGCGATCTCACTACATCAACATCCCCCCCGCCTAGAATGGTGACTAATATAGGAGGCCTTCTACTTGTGAATTTTATTCCTGGGCAACAGCTGCTGTTTTGCTGGCCAGCCGCGCGCGAGCCACCCAACCTGAAAACGCCTCCTAAGGACGTGACAAAGTGCTACGGCGTTCAAGGTTTTCTCCTTAGACTCAGCAACTGTTACTATGCGCCTGTTCAGACCTAGTAATAAGGAAAGGTGAAGTACCTGAACGTTAGAGAAAGAGGCAGATACCCACCGCAACGCGGGTCTTGCAGCGCCTGAAAATATTCACAATTATGTGCAGGTTTCTTTCGTGTAATGCGAGTCAGGAAATTATATCTAAGAAAAACTGTTAGTTACTGGTTGACAGGAGCATGAAACACACATAATGAATTATCAACTGTGAAATAAATGCTAGATAGAAAAAGTGAGCTACTCCAGAAAGCGCGCAGGAGAATGGACGCGCCTCCCTGAACGAGTTATAGGTTGAGGAGGAAGTTCGTCAGGAATAGATGCGGAAGTTAACGCTGAGGCTAAGTCAGAGGTTGAAGTAGATAGAGACGCCTCAGGTGATGTTTGTGTTGTCAAACCGGGGGTTAGTCGGTGAAAGCAAGTTTAAGGCGGTCAACAGAGACGGTGAGGTGCTGATCGGAGCTGTCAATCACGGGTTTTGCCGACCGTTTAATGACACGAAAAGGTCCTTTATACGGTTGTTGCAGCGGTTTCTTAACACGGTCTGTTCGCAGAAACACGAACTCGCAATTGCTGAGATATTTGCGAACATGGGCCGAGGATTTTTGAATACGTGTAGCACTCGGTTGTAGTGATCGCATGTATTTGGCTAGTCGATTGGCGTAATCTTAAGTGTCGACAGCATTTTCGCTTGAAGATTGAAAGAAATCGGCTGGAAGGCTCAAAGGACGATCATAGACAAGTGACGCTGGGGTCGTACTGTCATCCTTGACACAATTACGAATACCGGGTAGAACTAGGGATAAATTTTCTGTCCAATCCATCAGCTCGAGAGCACGTAATGAAGCTTTGAGCTGACGATGGAAACGCTCTACGAGTCCATTCGCTTGTGGGTGATATGCTGTAGTGCGTGCTGGACGCACGCCTAACAGCTTGGTCAGTTGTGAAAATAAAGCTGATTCGAACTGCGAACCGCGGTCAGTTGCAATAGTCGACGGACAACCATAACGCGCAACCCAATGCTCGACAAAATCGCGAGCCACAGACACTGTTGATGTGTCTGACAACGGTATGGCTTCTGGCCAGCGAGTGAACCGGTCGATACACGTGGGTAGGTGGGTGTTACTTGTCGAAGGTGGAAGTGGCCCGACGAGGTCCAGGCGGACATGTTCAAAACGATCGTCGGGAGTTGGAGAAGGTTCCAAGGGGGTGCTCGTGTATCGGTTGACCTTGAAACGTTGACACGCAAGACAGCAATGGGCCCAATGGCGTACGCCTCGATTCATGTTAGGCCAGACGAATCGATCCGCGACCGGTCTTAGTGATGCGCGTATCCCTGGATGTGACAGGTTGTGCAACGCTTCGAAAACTGCTTTTCGTAATGAATATGGCAAGACTAGCCTAGAGTATCCCAGCTTATTGTCACATATAATGGTACCGGGCAAAGATGTCAATGGAACTGTGACAAGGCGTAATTTCGTGCGTTTCAGATCATCCGTAAACGTGCAATCGGACTGTTGTTGTGCTGCTATGTTGTGATGTGATATCAAGCCGGTGGCTGTAGACACGTTGTGCATTCATGATAGAGTATCTGCGGTGATGTTTGCAGCTCCGGAGACATGGCGGATATCCGTAGAAAACTGGGCTATATAGTCTAGCTGTCGAGCTTCTCGAGGTGAATGTTTATCGGAGTAATTCCGCAAAGCGTACACGAGAGGTTTGTGATCCGTGAAAATAATGAAATCGCGGCCCTCGAGTGCGTGGCGAAAGTGGCACACAGTCCTATACACGGCCGAGTTCACGACCGAAGGTGCTGTATCGCATTTCGGTATCGTTGAGACGTTGAGAAAAAATGCGATCGGTTGCCGCGTCTCGCGAACTGCTTGCTATAGCACTGCACCTATGGCTGTGTCTGATGCATCCACGGCGATACTAATCGGTGCGTCCGGTTGTTGGAAATGCAACATGACTGAAAAGGCGAGTGCCTGCTTAACATTGGCGAAAGCCATGGAGGCTTCGGGGGTTAGGTGTAAAGTTCGTTTATTATCCCGAATTAAATCAGTAATAGGTTGCATAAGCTTGGCGCAGTTGGGAATAAATCGACGGTAATAATTCACTAGTCCATTGAAGCGGTGAAGCTTAGGAATTGTATCGGGAAATCGGCACGATCGAATAGCCTCGACCTTGGAATCGAGCGGTTTAATTCCATCTGCAGAGATGCTGTGGCCTAAAAAAATTTAACGAGGCTTGACCCAGTTTAGGCTTAGCTCCGTTGACGGTGAGGCCGTATGATGCCGGACGTAAAAACAGCGTCCGTAGATGGGTTGTATGCTTTTCGGGGGAAGAGCTAGCCACGAGGATGTCGTCGAAGTATGCATAAATGAAATCTAGCCCACGAGTGACTTCATTAATCAGACGTTGGAACGTCTATGCAGCGTTACGAAGACCAAATGGCATGCGTACAAATTCGAACAAACTGAATAGAGTGATAATAGCTGTCTTGTTTATATCCTTTTGTGTTATCGGTATCAGGTAATGGGCGCGGACGAGGTCGATTTTGCTGAAGATGGTTTTACCCGCGAGGCTGGTAGTCAGATCGCGGACGTGTGGCACAAGGTACCTGTCTGGAACAGTGGCATTGTTTGATCCACGATAATCCCCGCAAGGACGCCAATCACCTTCTCTCTTCTTTGGCACCATGTGCAGAGGAGATGCCCATGGGCTGTCGGAGGAGCGGATTATACCCATGTCCAGCATGTGTTGAAATTCGGCACAAGCAATGCACAGTTTGTCTGGTGCCATCCTTCGCGGTCGTTGAAAAACTGGTGGACTTTTCGTTTTGATGTGCTGTACCACGTCCGAAATGATGGCAGGTAACTTGTTAGATTAACGGGTCAGCCCCGTGAATTCACGCGACACCGCTCGATATCTATCGTCACCTCTTAGTTCAGCAAGCAGTGGGCTGAGGACAGTCGTCGAAAAAATGGTCCCTATAGAGGGTATACTCGTTAGGGGAGCTAGAAGCTTGTTGTGGCCTGCATCGACGACCAACTCAAAATGATTTAAGAAGTCCATGCCCAAAATGGCATCTGAAACATTCGCTATAATGAATACCCAACGGAAAGCACGCTACAAGCCCACGTCCAACGTCAGGGAGCATGTGCCAAAAGTGCGTATTGGGATTTCATTGGCGGCCTGGAGCTGGAAGAGCGTTGATCGAGGCGTGCCCTCTTTTCTAGGCGGTACGACACTGACCTGAGCGCCAGTGTCCACTAGAAAACGCAACCTAGAACTCCCATCGTGTATAAAAAATAGGCGACCAGAGGTAGGACTGCCAGCAACAGTTGTCGCCATTAATTGCTGGTACTTGCGTTTTCCGAGGCGGTAGAGAAGGTGCACGGCTTAACGCATTTCCGTGCCTTGGTCCCAAACGTGTGATGGCGCCAGCAGTATCCCGTTCTTGAACGCGACCTAGAACGGCTACGTCTTCTGGAAGCGGGGCGAGTGCGAGAAGCTTTAAGAGCTTGGATTTCTAGACAAAGTTCTCCAACTTTTGCTATCAAATCGGCGGGTGTGCTTTCTGTGTGTGCCTCGACCTGATGCATTTTCCTGGGAAGGTGTTGGATGACTGAGTCGGCCGATTTTGCCAAGTCATCCAAAGAACTCGTCGACATGAATGGAGAAATAATTGCCTGTACAAAGTCGGTTAACCCCTGCATCCAAAGGTAACGCATGAGTTTGTCGTCATTCCTGTGATATTGTCCCAACTGTTATAACTGTCAAAGCAATTGAGACGAAGTGATATCTCTTAGCTGTAGCTCGCTAAGGACCTGCTTAATTCGTTTTTCTTCTGATACGACAGCACGTTCTAAGAATGCGTTCTTCAGTGCGTCGTAAGGGTTGCTCTCGGGTGGTCTAATCACTAAATCTGGGAGATAGTGTGCGACCGACATTGCCAACGCGGTAGCCAAGTATTTGAACTTGGCGTTCTGGCTAGTGATGCGCGCTAACTGGAATTGCAGCTCAAGCTGCGCTAGCCAGTACTTAGGGTCATCCGGGACATAATCGGGGACACGAAAACTTAAGGCGTTCTCCTTCGCATCTGTCTTGGCGAGTTCCGTCTTGCCGACTGGGGTATCTGACTACATCATTCAAATATAAACACAGAAATCAGAAAAAATACAAACGCCAAGTAACTAGTAGAACCAGGGCATGAAATTTAGTGCTATGTATGAATGAATATAAGTACGCAAATACGGGGGAAATGACTGAATCTAGCGTATACAAAGTGTGCAATGAATAATGAAATGCAGTGGAAAAATGCTTATGGAACGGGCTCATCAAATTGTGGTGCCAGATCCTGAATTTGTACGCCCAGAGTTTCCCCAACCTTATGCTACCGTGAATCGAAAGTTGCAGGGAGAAAACGATGAATCTGCAAACAAACTTTATTTATTGATTTACTCACNGTACGCCCAGAGTTTCCCCAACCTTATGCTACCGTGAATCGAAAGTTGCAGGGAGAAAACGATGAATCTGCAAACAAACTTTATTTATTGATTTACTCACCGTTCACAACTAACTTCAACGTAACAACTAAGGCGTGCTAGGGAGCTGGACGTGAGAACACCTTGAGCACAACCGCACAGCAGCCGCCAGAGTGGAAGAGTCGACCTTCAGAATTCAAACAAGCGTTAGGCTGGTTAAGCGGCGTTCCTAAAGGTAATAGCTCAACATTGTTATCCTAGTGAATGTGACCGGCAGGAGTAGAGATAGTGCGAATTTATTACACAGCTGAGAGCATAACTACGATACTTATGCCGGCCCACTAAATTTGACGCTTCAAATTCGCCGATTGTTCCACAGCATGACTACTTCTGATGAAGTAGGAGGGTGAGTAAGCACTATTGTCTATTAATGGTTAATGTTCACCCAAGATGTTGAGGCAGTTCGTCGACGGACCCCAAAATCATGAATCACGTGATGTGCGATTGGCCGTGTATAAAGTCTAGGCGGGTCACCCATGTACAGTCCAGTGTTGTTCATTCCGGGAATCGCTCGCCTAATTGTTCAAAGAAGGTGAATCAGCGACTGGAAAAGCACAGTCACTCACGAAGTCACTTAGCCACAACCATCAGTAAACTTGCGTCCTGCATCAAGTGGCTGATACGGGAATTTTGCGTGCAGTGTTTGTTTTTAAAACTGGAGAGAATAGTTAAAAAACAAAAATTACAGTACGAATTCGTTTCACACACTCTGTTCATTGTTAAACATGCGGCTAGCATGAAAACGAAACTAAAACTAAATGAAAATGTTAAAACTATAAATGAGGCTGGATCGTGGGTGGTAACCACAACATCCTTGACAAGTAAAGATTTAAAGTCAGTTGTTTTTGTACGCATAGAACCGGCTGCTGATGGTTGCTCGAAAATGCCAAGACATAATTGAAACTTTGTAAATTGTGAGCGTACATCAAGATCTTAAGCAAAGATGTGACACTGATGCAGTGATTTGTGGTCGATAAGTGCCTTGCATTGGATGAAGCAGCGTTTCTACTTCGTCAAGTGCTACCAATTAGCCGTTAAGACGGCTTCCAACGTCCCGGTTTCAAGCGCTCTTTCCGTTTTACCATCGGATAGTTACAGTGACTGGTAGAAAACAGAACCGGCTTTTGACCGGGAGCAGATACCGCCTGATCAGTTGTGAAAGAAGGATAAACTTTGATGCATTATATACAGGTTTTACCTCCGCAGTGGTCACTTCTACAAAAGATGTTCACCAGGCTTTCACCCTCGAAGAGGGAAGTGTGATATAAGCAGCTTTTTTATGTACTTCCACAGTTGCGTCTCATAACCTTGCTTCATTTCCGAAGTAACCGTGCCGGGAACTTGTTATCACGGAGCACGTCATGCAATGCTGTCCGTCCAGTTTGTAATCTATCTTGGGCGCAGTCTTGATACTCTGGGAAACAGTGCAACTACTAGTGTCCTTTTATATGCAACAAGGGCAAAACTCATGAATGTTATACATTATCCCACCCATGCTGGCCTACTGTAAAGTGAACGTTCGATAGGTCCTTTTGAACTGCGTTTAACCAGGACGTCCAAAAGTAAACCACGCCCACTTTTGTACATTACCATTGCTGAGAGATTCGGGTGGATGGAGTTAAAAGCATGAATTGGTTCTTCTGAATACATCAGCTAAAACTGGACCAAGTGAACCCCCAGGGCTCGCTCATCTATCTGTTGAAAGTCGTTGCCCATAGAATAAAACCTCGTATCTTCAGTGCGGAGCGAAAGTGAACGTTTCAAATAGCCAACAAGGATCGGAGTATGAATGTAGATCGATAAAAGGAAATCACATGTAAAATCTATCGTTTCGTACAAGGATATGTTTGTTAGTGAAGGATCATCATCAGTAAAGCACATTGTCCGCGGAAATATCTAAATTTCCAATGCATGGTATAATTTGACACATCATTAACGGAGTGCATGCATAGTTCTTGTCGGGGAGGTTTCAAAATATCAACCGGCCATTTTTCTGACTCGAGGTAAGGAAAATCGTTCAATGGTAAAACGGGCCACGTGGGAATGCCCCAGTCATGGGTTTTAGGAAAACCATACGACGGTGTAGAATATCAGCATCCACAGGTTTCAACACGCGATACTGTTGCTCATTGAAAAAGCCATGTAAAAAGTGCGCCTGTAACTCAGGGCATACGTTTCTCTACTGACACCACACAGCCCGGTTTATTTTTGAATCTGAATTTTCTAGAATCCGTGAGAATTTCCTCCACCTTGTTCATGTACTCCTCGCAGCCTACTACAACAGCGCCGGTTCTTTTAATTACACTGGCCAAAACCAGTATTGTTTTTTTTGCAAACCACTGTATCTGCTATTTGCTAGCAAAACAAATAAATCTGAAAACATCACTTAACGGGTCACACATATGCACTAAGTACTTGTAAGTATATCAAAATATGTACGACCTCTGAAGTAGTTCCACTGTCTCAGTTCCGGCTCTCGAATAAACTTTAGCAGAACCGTCACAGTGTTAGGTACGGTAAGGGGATAGCTAACAGTTGACAGTCGGAGGGATTCATTCGAATTCTTTAAAATCTGGAAGGAACTGGATATGTCTGGAAAAAGAATGTTCTCGCTTGATGCGGCATCCCTATTCACCAATATTCCGCTCAGGAATAAAAGTGAAATTTCTAGGCCACTATCTTGAGAACGACTTCATAAACGTGGGATTACCGATAGAAGAATTAGAACGGTTGTTATAGCTTTGTACATATAATGTTCAGTTTCAATTTTCGGGTACACTGTATCGACAAAAGGACGGGGTAGCAATGGGGTCACCATAAGGACCACTACTAGCTGATATTTTTATGGTGCGCTAACAACCCAGATTGACTCGTTCACTCTTTATAAGCAATACGTGGATAATATTGTTTATGTAACGGATGAATCAAAAAGCCCCAGAGAAATACTGGAACGGTTCAACTCAGCCAATAGGAATATCTGTTTTACCATGGAGCCTGAGTCATCTGAAGGTATATCGCTCTTGTCCTGCCGCTCAGGTAGGACGATACAATGGAAAGTACACCGTAAGTTGTCGTGGACCGAACAATATACGAATTTCCACAGTTTTGTTCCATTAAAACTGAAAATTAATCTTATCCGACACATGGTCGATAGAGCGACCGAGGTGTGCTCGAGTGATACTCTAGAAGAGAAAAGATAATTACTACTTGAAGTACTAGTTGAAAACGACCATCCTGAACGGTTTGTTCAGAGACATATGTCAGATAGCACAAAATTAGGCATCCCGCACGCCGTAGAGAAAAAATCTGTTTATATTTCGTTGCTTTTTAACGGCGATAATGTTTCTGAGAATATAAGCGACAAACTTAGCGTAGCCCGAAAAAAGACCTATTTTGCACCAAAACTACGCATCCAGTTTAATTCCATACCGATTTTATGCCATCAGTTGAAAGACATATTGCTTATCCCTGCTGCCTCTTACTGTGCATATCACTTTGTTTGTTCCTCTGGAACGATATATGTAGGTCACACAACATGGCGATTATCCGAACGCATTCGGGAGCATCATCCGGTGTGGCTTACTCGGGGTTGGCAAAATCTTGCTCGTCTTCTGTCGCTGTGCACCTAATGGTGTTTAACCACTCAATCAATCTCAATGACTCATTCCGTCCTATCTATCGCGCTCCGGGTTTACAACCAGAACATGTCGAAGAGCGCTTGTTGACAGTCGCGGAAGCCGTAACAATCCGGTTGTTGTATAACAGGCAGTTTCGTTGTGAGTAGTATACTACTCACAAGTAGTGTATTACCCACAGGCGACATTCAGGAACAAAGGAACAAGCCCCGAACACGACGGACAAGAAGAGACTGTCAAAACAGTGTGTACATGCTGTGTGAGAACTTTCACTAAGGCGAATGACTACGTACTGTCACCCAATGTATGTGAGTGCATGTCTGTCGTGCAAATGAGTGTACGCGTTTGTGGTTTAGTTTTTGACATGACTTATACGGAAGTTTGCGTAATAAACCAACTTGCTGGCCAAGCGTCTTTTGCGGACACAACACGGTTAATCTCCTCTCCCCAATACGCATTCAAAAACGTTCGGTCAAAACACTGAATCTTTCATGACCTGTTATCCACATCCGGTCCGAACAGAATTAACTCTATCCCTGTCGACAATGAAGGAATGTTTGCGACCACAGTTAGCAGTAAGTGATTGTGTTATATGGTTGGTGGAATCAACAGAATTAGTGGAAATTACATTAAACGTAGTGGATTAAAAGTCAGTTGAGAGACTTTGTTCTCCTAAAGAACTCTGGAATAAACACGTCTTCGAACTACGACAGAGGACTTGAATGTGACCTATCTTGCCGCATTTACGGCATTTGGAATTGCGAAATGGACACGCCAGTCGAGAACGTTTATGACCACATGACTAACAGTTATTCCAGTGTTGGACAGAATTCGGGTTAGAATGATGTGGTTCAACTGCCGCATTTCTCTGACAAGTTGCCCTTTCGGACTGCCACTGTTATTGGTGTGCCTGCTTCCCAACACTGTTAACGTTATGTAACACAACTAGTTCTTCATTTACCATGGCCTTTACATCTTGAAAGTGTTCACAGAAAGCCCTGGCAGACTGGAAAAATGCCTCCTTCAGTAATAACAACTTCTGAGGAAGAGTAGGGGCATTGACACCTGCAATTAATCGATCGCTTAGCTGAATCTGCAGGCGATCACCGAAACTGCACTTTGCTGCTTGCGTTTTAAGTAGAAGAATAAAATCACGGACTTCTTGATTTTCGTTTCTTAATAAGGTATGAAATTTTGTTCTTTCCACTGCTTCAAAATTGACAGGCTGAACGTGCTTGAGTGGCAGATGCTTCAAAGAATCATACGGAAGTGAAAGATGCGATTCCGGAAACGCTACATTTTTAACCAAAACATACGCATCATTGCCGATGACCGGAAGTAAATGCGGCGTTTTCTTTTCCTCTACCCTATCCTTACAGGTAATATACGAAATCTCGAAGCTTTTCAGATAATCTTCGATTTCCCGTGAACTTGAGTGGATGTTCAGAATTTCAGAATCACAGATATCCATCATAAGAAATATCCTGACCGCAACGTCAGCCGTGGTGATTGAAAATACACAATAGTAATGGGAAGTTTATTTAGTTCAAACCCAGAGCTAGTTTCTACGCACTAGTAGTGAGGCAGCGATGTAGAGACATTCTTGGTTTGCCACGTATTCCAACTATTTTGCTATTTATTTTGATCGTTGACACTATTGACATTGTTTGGTTGCATGCCTGGGTTTTCTCGTAGGTTCGACCGCCCAAGGTCACAATTACAATTACACTTGCACCTTCCGGACGCTAGCTACTGGTCTGTTGCGCTTTGCTTATGTTGTGTCTTGCTTACAGCTCGCTTTCCCGGTCTCTTTGCAATAAACGTCGTTGTCCTATAATCAGTTTTTCTGATTTAATTATTGTGGAGAATAGGCACGATTCTAGACAGAAACGTACCAGTC
>QNGE01004886.1:16370-40566 GCA_008508345.1 Paragonimus westermani | reverse complement strand
CGGACGCTAGCTACTGGTCTGTTGCGCTTTGCTTATGTTGTGTCTTGCTTACAGCTCGCTTTCCCGGTCTCTTTGCAATAAACGTCGTTGTCCTATAATCAGTTTTTCTGATTTAATTATTGTGGAGAATAGGCACGATTCTAGACAGAAACGTACCAGTCCTCTACAGCGAGTTAGCCAGCGAAATGTTAGTTTAATCAATATCTGCACAGCGTAATTATTCAAGCAGTTAAACAACAATAGTAGAAAATGTTCGGTTATGAATTATACTCACTACAGTTTCCTGTAATGGTTGTGAACGATCATGTGTTTTGCACTGTAGAGCCAACGATGTGGTGTTAGAAACGCAGTTAGACATTTATGGCAAATAATCGCGATTGTAGTTTGAGTGCCAATGGGAATTTAACAGTTTGTCCCACTGTGACTCCCGGGTGGCAATTAATATACACTAAGGCTGACTGGGTTCTTACGAAGCGATGCTTGTTCAAACTTCTTGACGGATATGTACATAAAAGTGGCTGAGACAATTTACCGGATTGCCCTGATGCTGACTATATGATCCTAGGTGTGTTTATAGGCCTGTTTAACCACAGGTTATTTTTCATTGTATGTATGTAGCGATTATGTTTCACACTTACGACTGATAACAGTAAATACTGTCACCATTTCGTATATCACATGCACCTCTTCTCTGAAGAATTGTCCAAAATATACTCAACATAGTGAACAAATGGGTACGCGCTTGACTGCTGCCACTAACGATTAAAAACGCTTTTCCTGAAGAGTAATCGAACAGCAGTTCCGACAGGCATCGCACTAGAAGAACGCAGCAGGTTTTAGAAATAAACAGTATGTTTCCGGTAATGTTTGGAATTATGGTAAGTAATTAGTTCTAGCCCAAGGTGGGTTCCAACCTATTCGACCGCACTCAAAAGCACGCCAGCCGGAAATTGTGTAGAACTTTCGAGCACGTTAAACAATGTTTGAAATGTTCCAGGCTAAAGGACCCTGAAGAATGCCCTCAAGTAACAAAATGGTGCTGGGCCCGCGCAGACAACGGCGGTCTATGGAAAAAAAAATTGACGAGCAACACCTTTTAACCTTTCCAAAATCGGCAATTTCATCAAAAATAATTTCACTACTCATTTCCGACACTTTTGACGTTTCTTATACCTACTTAAATAATTTTTCAAAGGATTTCACAACAGTAAGAGGAACTTTATTGTAATTCCGTACTACTATCCATTAGGCATGTCCACATAATCCACCACCAAATATATCCACCAGAACAGTCAAATCCCATTCAACAGCAACCCGATTTCTTGCATATTGTCCATGGAAGGTCGAAATTACAATTGCGCTTGAGCAAACCTTACTAAATTTGACGTAACTAATGATATAACTTTGGAAGTAAAATTAATTGACCTTTAAGTATGCCATACAGAATTAGTGGGATGGTTATTTTTTAACATTTTACTCGCTGCCTGCCGAGACCCATGGGATACCGGCATATTCCGACGGATAATTTGCTACATGGGGAATGACAGATAAGTCGTTAGGAAAAGGGCAAGCATTCGCAGTGTGCACTTAATTGCACGACGGAAGAAAGTGAGAACGAGTTCATATCAGGCCCCCCTGTAACAGACGTATACAGAATCGTGCGTATAGATCAGACAAGCGGAAAAACACTGTTGCAGTCGGCATACTTAGAGAAGTCACACGATCGCTGGTCACTACAACAGTCACTTGCATAACAGTCATGAACAACAGCTAGAAAAAGGCTGATATGGCCCACAATACTCAGAAAAGACCAGGATTATCTGGTCGGCGACGGATCAAAATGAGCTCAACAGAATCAGGACATCCACCATTCTGATCGGTTATAAAGTTTGGTCGGTTGAAGAAAACTTACACGCTTATCTGAATGCTGATAGTATAATTAGCCATTTATCTCATGCAACACTCTCCGATCCGTCGTATACTGCACTTAGTCTTATCAGTCAGTAGTATGTTTTCTAAGTACGCTGCTGTACTCGATTATTTGTTGAAAACTACTGAGGCTATCTTAAACTGAGTGAAGTGCGACTATAGGAAAACAGGTTCCATTGAGCGTTCACAGTTAAGATCTGCTTGGAATTTTTGTCGACTTGGACCTAGAGCTAAACGCCAAGTAGATCTAACTTAGCAAAATGTTTCTCACTGTTCATGTTTGTGAATGAATCGTTTGGTAATGGCATTGCCTGCTGATACTTGTGGTAAAGCATCGTTTAAATTGCGATAGACTAATCAGCACAAATGCGTATTGAGCCATTGGCTTGTCTGACCACAAGTTGAAGTTACCCGTGATGAATATTTTGTACGCGTGATTAATTCTTCAGTTTATAACACTTATAATTTCTGGTCTATCAATGATACAGCTACATACGACACAGAAAGTTGAGAGTAAAACCCAGCTTGAAGGTGTTATGTAGCTCGAACTTAAGTGTAGCTACTAAGCCTTTCGATAAACAATTCTATATCACGTTTCTGCCACACCTCAGTAATAGGTATTCCTAGCGACTGGGAAACAAATCTAGAGACGTGAGCTTGAGGAGCATGTAGGTGATCAAGTACACTGTTGAGAGATAAACTCGACCAATTTAACTTCTCTATCCAGTCAAATGTGCGAAGGTTTAGATAGGTTACTGACAGCTACCAAGCACTCCTGACTGATTTCCCAATAAAGGGAGCAACGTACGTTGAACCAGCTCACTCGAACGGCTGCTGGCTATGTGAATTGCGGGTATGCACGCTGATTTTCCTGTTTAACCGTGCAAGGAAATCAAAGCCACATCTGTCACAGTACATTCCTGAAAACGAACATGACGACCGTTAATCAACAGTGAATATAATCTTCTGTGGGTTTTGCGTTCAGTTTGACAGTGGCCAATAAGCTGTTGAAACGGCTCACCGGTTTTTGAACGTCATACAACCAGATTGTGCAATTCCGTTTGTTTGGGCGGCAAATGATTGTCTTTATGGTCAACGCTGTACGAAGTGTGTATCAGTGTCTTCTGAATGTATACAATCGGGTGAATTGCCTTTAAGCAATTAGCTTTTGTTTGATAAGACCGGAGAACTGTTTTTTGGGGCTGCGAAATGTCTATGTTTCGTTCAGCTGCATTGGCACCATTTGTTTTTTGGCAGCCTGGTCGCTGAACCATGAGCGTATTGTGCTAGGAATTGATGAACCAATTACATTCAACTGAGTCATGTTTAATTTCTGATCGATTTTGCCCGTAATACGAGTTTGCATGTCTTCATCTATAGAAGATTATACCCCGCTGACGGAAACAAAACACGCAAGGTGGTCACTTATAATGAAACAGCTTCAATCGCACGTACTCGTAGTCGACATTGTTCGCGGTGGCGACCAAATAATCGGTCTTTTTTTATTGTGCTGACGCACTCAGAGTTTACCGAGGAATGAAGCACGAACACACAGTATGTGGATGAGAGTTTGAGCCATTACCATGAACTTGAACTCACATGGGCTTTTTCGAAGAAAAAACAAATCCAACATGTACTGTGGATTCAACAATCCTCCGATTCTGCGGCACTAAATGAACCTTCCGTGAATCATCTTGGTTAGAGAAACGTATAACTTGTCAACTGTATTTTGAAAGCAACGTCATTCACGGGGTCAAATTAAAATTAGACAACGCTGATCGCCATTGTTTCCATTGTGTTACTGTTGGAAGTGGACAGAACTGTTAGTGATTTTCTTGATTATGTGATTGTTGTTGTTGAAAAGATTGGAGGCATCTTTGTCAATAGTTCCAGCAGCTTGAGCAGTTGCTCAAGGACTACTTTCAGAAGACACACAACCGCAAAAAATGTCCTGCCCTGTAAAGATTGCGTGAATCGTCCAGCCAATGATCACGTATAGCGAGTTCAAGGCTTCTAGGCTCACTCACATTAGCAAAGAATGAACAAATACTACTTGCCAAGACAGGAATTAAGGAGACCAATACTAATACTGCAAAAGTAGGAAGCGAATATGATTGGACGTTAGCAACTGATCGACCAATAGACGAAAAAGTAACCGAAGACCAAACCGCCAACGCTCCAAAGATGAGCAAGGAATATTTTATTAATGAGAAAAACATGGCTGATCACACGGCCACTGAAGAGGGGCTTGACCCCAACACACCCAAAGTTAAAATGTTTCCGCAACCTAACATTCCGGTGCAAATGGAGTTACCATCTACACGTTCGATTTCAGTGTTTATTTACAGGTAGATAGCAGCCTCACATGTGTGGCGACTATAATAAATAATCTTTTGATAGTCCAATTCATCTGTACATTTTCCGTGATTTTGGTCTTTCACCTGCCTTTGTTTTAGTCAACCCATTCATTTTGAAACACTCGGCCCGGGGCTAAAATCACAACTCGCTTCTTGCTTCTCTGGATTTACGTATCTCTCGTACACTCTATTTTTCAGGGTCGACAACAATACACGGTGGTCAAAGCGCTAAGCCTTGGTTTTTCACTGTCGATCGATTGTCTATAGTGATCACTGACAGGGTTTTATTTTGTTGCATCAGTTTCAACACGTGATCCTGTGGGACGCTTGGCTGTTACGGATGATGGCTGGATTGGACAAACGAGTTGAAAACGAATCAATTTACTGTGCTGCGTGACTGTGTCGCGGCTAACTACGCGCGCATTTTCAGTCTCAAATTTATCATCTCGGAAGTGGTCGCATTTGTTCGGCTAATCTTATCGTTCACCAGGGGGTAAACACACGACTGCTACACAAGTAAACCGATACATAGGCTCGTTTTTCGTACTGACAGAGGACACCTTCCGCGTTGCGAGTGGTGCAGGCACTAAGATAACTTAACTTATGGCCAGTTAGTTCGTGTATCTATCGACACCAAACAAGATATACAGACTTTGGTGCTTCCCACAGAGCCAAGTCGATGTAATGTATGCTATTAAACGAAACCCGGCAGTGCACACTGAAACGTTGTAAAATGTGCCAAACACGGAAGTGTGCTTCATTTACTTTTGTACATACACTATTCAGTCACTGAAAATCGCACACAATAACGACAGAATGGAGTACTCACTTAGTGGAAGGGTTCGGTGTAAGAGACTTTGAGGGATGGTGATAGTGAATTCACGTGGAAAACTTGCCTGTCAGTTTTCATCATTCCGTCGACGAAAGTGGGTCCTCCAATGGAACACTTATGTTCAGTGCTTTCACAATCAGTGTCCGCTGTGGAAGTTAGGTGATGCCCATAGTACCAAACTGCATGAAATCGAGTTGATCTTCCAGCTAGAAAAGTGAACTATTGGAATTTCCAGTGAAAACAATATGGCGTTCCATTCTCCGACGTGAACAGAAAGCAATCACACTTGGTTTAAAGAAATAGTGATAATGTAATATCGCCTTAAAAGAATAACATTTACATAACTTCAATAACACACGGGAACACATGTCCACAAAATGTGAAATCGTCCCAACGAGCAGTAGAAAATGAAGATAGAGCAAAAGATGATACAGCCAGAACACAGTTAACACAACAGGAATCATTTTAAGTATTCGATTTGGAGTTTAAATATATTAGGCAGCATACAAAATAAGTATTGCATCACGTTATTGATATACATCACGTATTTGCCAAACATCAACGAGTACATCCAAGTGTACGAGAAAGTAGTAAACCAACATGAGTGTGTTCATTTAATCAGTTTGGCAAATCAAATAGTTTGAAAAATGTTGTAATGCATTGTTCTTTCCACGTATTTTTATTAATTTTTCGTCCTTATTCGACAATTTTTCACTACGTGCAGGATTAAGGGTATCTTTGATTACGGCTTGATGTTAAAGGTGCATGTGTGTATGATTACATCACGTGACCTGTTCTCTCACCCTGACATCGTAGTCAGGTTTGTGCGCCGTTTTGATCAAGAAGGCCATACTGACTAGGGCTTTGGTCTTTCCCGGCTCTGATGTTTCAGATAGGCAAAAGGGGAACGACCAGGCAAGAATCTATTTTCGCTCCTGATCGATGATGCTAGTTAGTTATGTACGCCGGGTTATCATGCGCTGCTGGTGGGTTTGCAATTCACGCTTTATTTCGAGTTTTTTCACGCCGTTTCATTCGGCCGCATTTTTCGTGATTTTGCTGATTGAATAGTCTGTGTGAGTGTATGTGTTCGTGCATCGCAATAACTCACTGGTTTAAAATGGACGGTGCAGTGATTATAGTGATAAGGTTACTCTTACCAGGCAGATCAGTAGGTAAAACATGGATAAATCACAGTCTCTGGACATTCAGGATTGTGGATAGGGTGCGATTGACCTCTTATTCCCGAATAACGAAACTCGTTCGAGTCCACTGCCGTCTGTTCACTATCCTGAGGTATAGGCTCTGGTTGAGAGTCCTAGTCGTTCTCTTATCTAGGTCTGGGGCCATGGTAATATCATACGCCCACATGAACAACGACAATACAAAATCAAGAAAGAGATACTGTACCAGTCTTTGCGCAGGTTGAACCGAATCGTGCTGTTTGCTGTTTCCAGCAGGGTGGATAGACGAAAATGTGCCACTGCTAAACAATCTCCTAATGACTACTCCAATGGGAATCCTGGAGCAAACATCGTACAGACAGATATTGATAACTGATGAGTAGTCGGGGATTTGGTTTGTTTTCAAATTGACCATCACTCACATTTGATTGCGGCCTTCGCATTCAGATAGACTTTCCAGCCAGCATCTTTCGAAAAGAAGCACTAGACTCGAGTTTCGCTCTCATTAGAGCTCGTCAATAGTGCATATCCTTGCCACGGCTGGGATTTGAACTCCAACCATTCCAATCATGAGGCACCCGTATTGACCGTTGCGCCATTGACCTCACATCAGGCACGATCGAATTATCAAATCTGAGCGCTCAAACACTCTCGCTTGTGAGCAATAATCAGATATTGATAACACGACGTAAAACCTAAGACATGCCCATGGACAAAGGACGTTGTCCGTTTGCACCTGGAGTGTGCCTACGCTGTCGCATCGATGCCGCACTAGACTGCCGAAACGTTTTGCTGCACTGACCACAACCGAACTGAGCCGATGCTGCATCCATCTCGCAGTCTTCAGTGAAATAGTGCTTACAAACTAAGGTAGGTTCCGGAAAGCAGGTGCTGGATACACCTCCAACTGAATAGGTTGCTCTAGAAACATTTTTCTGGAGCACAGTGACTGTTTTGCTGTCGCTGACCACAGCAATTTTTGATGATAGTCAAACCACATGGCACCAGTTCTCAGATCGTGCTCATGTGCCTGCAGTTCAGTCAAGGTAATTGTGCTACATTCCTTAGTGCTTACGATTCGATCGTGTGCCATATTGATTAGATAAAGACCAGTTCTGTGATCAGCTCTCCACCACAGTGTGCTCGACATCCATTAGTGGTCGAACGTTTGTTCTGAATGACCTCAACGCTCGAGTAAGGGTGATTCAGCTGCTTAGCGCGCTGTTCTCAGACTCCACGGGATTGGTTCAGTCAATGAGAACGGTGATCGCCTGATCTGTTAATGCGTTGCTCACGAGATGACTATCGTAAACGTCCGATTCCACTTGATTATGGATAATATCGCGGCTTGAACTCATCCACGAAAAGGCTACCACAATTTCCTTGACTATGTGATCGTGCGACAGCCCGATATCCACCGGTATGCATAGCTCGAGTGACGCGCAAGATTGAACATAGTATGGATCATAGACTGTTTAGAACAGAATTGTTCACTCGTGTTTGTATGTGTTCACTGTAAATTATCTGGACAGTGAAAAAACTGAATTTCAAATGGTTGCAGAGCCCGAAGACGAGAACTTCATCTCAACCTGCAACTGCCGTTCGTCTGAAAGACGCTGCCGTATCCACTACCTCGTAGGTACTTGCCAACACCCTAAGGAACGGATTGCGGCAACAGCTAACTAGACGGTAGGTATGGGGCACCGAAGTGTCTGAACTGAATCGAGGGCAACAGTGCAGCTATCTCTACCTTGATATGAAAAAAGAATTCGGCGTTTGCTTTATCCATAATATGACTAGAGTGTTTGCCGTCAATTAGTCGGACAGTTCCGCTGAATGAAAGACGATTGGTGGAAAGAACATGGTGAGCTGATGTGGGACTACGTTGACCGCTGACAACACAATGTGTATTCTCTTGAGGAGAATTTTGGCAAGCTTATCTTGTCTACTAAAACCATTATTAACGGGAACTCTGGTTTTTCGTGCGCTCAAGCATAGACATCATGAGTCCGGCGCAGGTAGTGTGGTAATCTACTAAACCATCCTACTATCATTGATTGGCTGACCGTAAATAACTACAGACTTAGCAAAAGTGCAGGAATTTTCTGAACAAATACGAAACGGAAAATTTGCAGGCAGAGGTGGGTTGCTAGCGAATCTTCAGAAGCAGGGGTGCTCGACTCTGAAACGTGTTTTGTTCTAGTTGTCTACTCCATCTAGGAGCAGTAAACGGTCTATCAAGAATTCAAGGATTTCCTGGTAGTATCTTCGTTTGTAATTAAGGATAACAAGCGGAGCACCGACAATTATATCGGGGCGCTGGAAGTATGCTACCAAGGCTCCTGCTTAGCTGACTCAATGCGGAAGTTTTAAACACTGATGTTCCCTACGAACACTAGATTTCGAGTTGGGCATAGTACCATCGGTATGGTGTTTGTTGTTCGACAGATCCAGAATTGTCGTGAACGGAACCAACTGCTGTGTGCCTTTTATTTGGATTTCACCAAGGCGTTTTGTTTCGTAAGTCACGAAGCGATGTGAAGTGTATTAGGTTAACTTAAATGTCAAGGTAGGTTCACCAGTTTAATTATACTATTACACGTGTGTATGAGGGTAGAGCTGCAGTCGGCGTGAATCGACCCTTGACGAGTTTAACATTGTCACTAACCTGAAGCAAGGTTGTGCACCAACGCCAACACTACACAGTTTCCATTTGGCGGTACCGTTAACAGTTTCTCTTCCGAATGATAATGGTGGGGAGTTTGAATACCGCAATGATGACGTCTTGCTGCGTACCCAACTCTTTGACACCCCAAGTAGGCTACGTAATTCGATAATGCGCACGCTCTTGTTTATAAATGGTAGTGCGCCACTTGCACACAGCAAACATGAACTTCAATGGTTAGTTACGAGTTTTGCCAGCACAGCGTCAAAAGCTAGTTTAGATGACAACACAGATAGCTTCCCTTGGGCAGAAGAGTTTTGTCTACACCTGAAATCCGTTTCATTATAAGCATTGTGGATAGATGCACACACTTCTGCAACTTAGGTGTGAGTCTGTCAACAGATATGTCCATGTGCTGCAAGCTACGAGTTTATGTGAAGAAGACTAATGCTGATATCAGACATCTCGGAAGACGTGGTTAGAACTACAGCAGTAAAGTGCTTCTCTGTTAAACAGTTGTTAGATAGTTGTGTTGTCTACGCTGCAGTACGAGAGCGAAACTTGGACATTATACCCGCGGTGTGTGCGGCGTTCGGGCTTCTTTCATCTGCAATGTCTAGGGCGCATCCTGAGTATTCCGTGGTCAGACATGTTTGCAAGCCCCGGGGTACTTTGGCGGGTGGACACTGATGGGATTGAAGTTATGTTAACCGTTCATCAGTTTTATTGTCTACGGCACATCGGTAGGACGGACTACGAACGGATTCCGAAGCAGCTGTTGTAGAAGAAATTGAAAGCAGGCAGGCGAATTTCTGATGAGCAGAAGTTGTCACACGAAGATGTTATCCAAATATGTCTTTCGCGTCGCAATGTAGACTTTAGAACCTGGGAGGACCTAGCCTAGGTCCGGACGGTCTGGAGGGATACTATCCGGACAGGCATCCTTTGGTTTAATGAGCGACAGTTGAACTGCTTGGAATCCAGTCTCGTTGCACATAAAACAACTGCTGATGCCATGGGTTGTGATGAAATGACTATATGATGTTGCGATAAATGTGAATACTCTGACCGCTTCGAACTGGTAGATTATCAGCGCACTCACAGTACACTCAACTACTTTTCACCTTATACTTTCAGCTTATTTTTTCAAGCTTACACTCTAAGTTTGAATACCCTTTGTCTTCGGGGTTAAGAATTTCTCTTTCATTCTAGCCCAGCATCTGGTCGACCAACATTGCCTGGCTGGACCGAAAAGAACTCTGCTGACATGCCTTCCTGTATTATTTCTTCGGGCTTACATTTGGTACGTGGTGTGTAAATGGAATCAAAATTCGCTTGCACTGTATCATTTGTGGTGAATGTTATCTGCTAGCTTCCTCTAACTCCATTCAATGTGACACACTAATCCGAAACGCATGCCACTAAGTATGGTTGCAACCTGGTCCTAATTGAAATGTAACGGCTGCAACGGTTGTATAAGTGTCCTTCTTTAGGAACCTTCGCCTTTTAGCTTTGAATTGTGCATATCCCGTTGCTTAACTCACATCTGTTGCTTCGCCATGAATAACGAGCTTAACAAGGAAAGATTAAAGTTATGTAAACGTCTCGTCTCCAATGTTATCTAGCATGTCAACTTGGATTGTGGTTTTACTTACGGCCGCAGAACGGTTTAGGATTTAGGTCGACACATGAGCGTAGAATGGATTAGGATTTACGTTAATGGACTAGCCGATCTGGTCAATGACAAAAACAAACATAATGAGTAAAGATACGGAAAAAGAGGAGCGGTAAGTTACGAAGTCCATCCTGGCAATCATTCTGGTCAACGATAATTGGTAGTGTTTCACCTTTTTTATATACCGGCATTCCATTTCCTGATAACATGAGTGATACTGTTGTTTCGAAACATTCAAATTATTTAGCACACATTGAAGCTGGTTTACAAAAACGTTCTCCACAAACGTAATCCTCTGAACCATTTTACCGTTCAATGTTGCATAATTTTATATCACATTGTTATACACATATACCCATCTAAGTTGCTTAGAAACGGGAAACAAGGTGAGTGCACTGATATTTTCGTTCAACTTGAAAAGGAAATTGTGGATATTTGTTGACCACAAGACCTGTTGCAGCATCAATTAGTGAATGATAAACATCAGCTCTAGTTACGTCAACTGTCTTCGGAGCGAACTTTGTTTTGTTATCGTCCTATTCGGTTTGAATGGGCAAAGGAATGTAGAGCTTCCAACATGTAATGAATAATATCTTCATCATTACCCTCAAGTGTCTGTTTCAGCCGAATGTGAACTTCGCGCTATGCAGTCGGACACATGCAATATTTTGCATTGACTACACCCCCGTAAATCAGCTAACTTGACTTTCACAAATAAGTGGTTGAACTCAAGAGGATGAACCTAAAAATTGCTGACTGGTCACGGGACCATTCGATTACTTCTGGCTACCTTGTTCACAACATATCCTCAGAAAGGACGGCTAAATTTGCAACTCCGAATGAACGAATGTTTGGGAAATGTTTTGGTGAACATCGGTAAAAGGTCGTATTTTAAAACTAGTCCATCAAATATTATCAGCAAAGGGAACCTCTTATAAATCATCTCATTCATTACGCCATAAGTTCACATTACACTTCTGTCTGTGCCATTTTCACACGGCAAACCTCTTTGTTTTTTCTGGTTGTTTCCTTTGCGATATGCCGTTACTAGCAAGCATATATTATACTATAGCGTTTGACTATGGTAAGACAATGAATTTTCAAAAATAAAGCATCAACTAGAGCAGGGTCGTGGTTCATTGTACCAAGTGTAAAAACAGGTTTACATCAAAGCAACAACGCTTTCGAGAAATCGAACCTCACTTTCAATCCAATCATGCCATTTATTTTCCGGTAAGCAAGGAACGTGCTATACACATCGGCGACAAGCAGGACTAAATGGTTCCTCGATAGGAGCTCGCCTTATGCCAGAACGTTTGCTACACATGACTTTCACGTTTGAGTACACTTCGTGAAGGCTCAGGAGTAGATATGGAAGCAAAATAAACAATGCTGGTTCAGTAAGCACAGCTCACGTAAGGTTTCATTATTGCCTCTTTCTGTCATCGCAGTGATTTTTTTGTACTTCATATATATGTAAATATACATGCTACTTATAACTAGCTGAAAAGTGTCACCAAAATGCCTCCAATGAGACACCTTTGCCTTAAACCTGTTGGTGTGCCGATGGCCAAGGGCTTCTGAACGATATATTTCGCTTCTCACGGACTACTGGAGAATTTGATATAAAACGAATTAACTTCAGAAATAATTCAGTTTCAATGGTCGATTCCACTCCTTAGACCGATTAAAATTTACTCACCGACTTTATTTTGTTTAACTCTTAAAGGTTGGTCCCGTATTTGCCCTTTTTTCGGTGAGTCGTTGTGTGGTGGATTGTCAGGTCGGAGGTGCGTGTTTTCGAACGCTCGGTCGAATACCTCATCGCGGGGGAGGCACGTTCAAAAGCCTGCTGCGATCGAATCAAGAACCACGTGCGCCACCGGATGAGTCATCGCTCGACTGGATCGGACCAACGGGCGAGGCAGGGCAGGCGAAATACGACAGACGGCCAGATCGGAGGCGTGGTTTTTCCAACATTTAGAGGAACATCTCGACACGATGTTGGAATACGGTCAAGGCCAACATTGGGTGGATGGCGGACAGCACGAGCAGCCGGACGAGCCATCGCGCAACGAAATCGGACAAACAGACGAGGAATGGCAAGCGGAAAACCCTCCGATAGAAGGCACCGGTCACACACGTAAACCGGTTAGAAGTGCACACGACGTGTGAACGGAAACCGGGGGGTGCTGCGGGTTGGAATTACGACTCATAAACGAGAGAGCGCGCGTTGCATGTGACTGGCGATTTGGACAATCAAGATTGTGCTTTATTGGACGCCTTCTCGCTACAATATGGCCAACTTAAACGGCACTTTATATATATATATATATACTAAAATATTTCTTATCTTTGTTTAGCACTTCAACAAGATTACGCAGCCTGAATGCCACTTACAGATTGTGGTGAGTGTTGAAATCTGAGATCGATGGAGTAGCTAATAGCAATACGCTCATTTTGATCCGCCACAGACATCTGAGCTGAAATCACGAACCCCATGAGAACTTGCACTCCTGATTTGTCGAACGTATTCAGAGTGGTTCTTTTTGAAATGGTGTAGTTGAAAAATAGGTGAATACAGAACATCAGTCAAGGACGGACAACACAAAACTCGCAACGGTTTCAAGGCAATTTTGGGTAGTTGCGCAAATGATAACAAATTCTGATAAGTTGGCAACGTTGCAAACCACGACTATGACTGAACGGATGAAAACTTTAGACCGGACAAGCGGGTTCTACACAAATCTAGTATCGCCAGGTAGAGTGAAGCAGTTGGATATCAAAACCAGCTCTGTTATAGTAAGCTGAGACCTGTGAACAAACTGCCGACTTAAATCTGGCGGTAACTACCTCCAGATTGTTGGAGAGCTCAATCGATTGAGGAGGATTTGATTAACTTTGTGGTTTGTGCCCACGTATACCAATGAGGTCAATCCGTTCCTGTGAATGGTCCAGAAAAAGTATGTAGCTGAGTTTCCATTTATTGACCGATTCACTGGAATGGGCAGATCGAACAGATCATCTGAATGTGAAGTCTGCTGTGGGTAGTGCGCAGGTTGAAATCATCCAAATCGCCAAACTTATTGCTCAGTTGGTTCGTTCAAGACGGTAACCCTAACCCAGCTGAGAAACCCTGATCATGGGCCAATCGACTAGAGTGAAAACAGCCATTCTGCTTATTCTGTTAAAATGATCGGACAAGCCAAACATCATTCACAGAAGGCTGTGGTTTACTGCTTAAAAATGGTCATTCGATCATACCTATTGTTAGGTTACTGGTGTGTTGGTTAACATGCTGATATCAGAAGCACGAGTGCCTCAGTGCAAATTCCGGTCCGGACAAGGGTATCCACTATTGATGAGCTCTAACGGGAGCCTCCTTTCGACGTGAGCTAGTCGAAAGGGTTACCTGAATGTGAAGGCTGCAATCAAGTGTGAGTGGTGCCCAATTTAGAATGGTTCACCGACTGACATGGCTACTTCGGTAGATATACCTTAGGATGGTTCCCCAGCCGTCTGTCTGCTGTGACAGTGTTTGATACCACGCCTGTATATGAACTGGTGAACGCAAGGATTGATTTAGAAAGTATAACAAGGCCACTTGTTTTGTGGTGCGAGCAACGGTACCTTACCGCCCAGCCGTGTGAACAAGCTATTCGATTCAACTCATGATGGCACTTTAGACTTGACATTTAAGTTTCACCCTAACCGGCTAGTTCAGTAACTGGTCTGTATCAATCATTTAAAAATCAAACAATGATTACCGAAGGATTATTCCAGTTTCCTTCACATCCACATAACACGCGCCCCAATATTCGCATTAATTGTTAAGCGTTGGATATCCGGACGACCTTCTATCAATAGTAGGGTTATCGGTCGATACGAACAGAGGAATGATATGTTTGAGGTGTACTAATATTATAGAATACTGCATAAATGCATAATGACGTAATATCGAACTGTACACAAGATACTAAGGGAGAAAGTATTTTGTGCGGAAGAAGTCATTACGCCTACTAAACCTCGAATTAATTATTTGCTGGTGTGCGTGTCCCATTTCATCTTGCCTTCCAATCCCGTCAAAATTAAGGTGTTATTAATAATACGATTTGCTGAGCTTTGGTATCTGTGTCATATTTCCCTTGAACAAACGGTACTCTGAAAACACAAATTTCGGTCTGTTTATGTTAGCAGAAGTCAAGAAAAAGTATCAACACTGTTGTATATACATTACCTGCAAGCGTGCAGTCCTGAGGTGATACTACATACACTTATTCATTCTTAACGGCCGTGCGATAGACCAGAAAGTACTGCGGTTCGATCAGCCGCTCACCGTAACAGTGATGTGGAATAACTTGGGAAAAAGGTCGATTTCTCAAAAAGAGCAAAAAGTAAATGAGGAAACGAAGCTCAAAAGAGGTAGACCGTTTCCGCAGCTTCAAAGGTATGGATACCACTGTAGGTGTTGACGCTTTCTCACGCGGCCCATCACGTGTCAAGTCGTAGAGTTGAAGTAACGCTCACTGTCCCACCTGCACATGCGCGTCCAGACATCCACAGGTGCGAAAACTCTCTTTCATATTCGAATGCAAGTGAGCATCCATCGTCTGCACACTAACCCAACTGAGATGGTACATCAGTATGTGACTTGGTGTGGTTGAAACACGGTCACACACAACGCGGTTATACCCGGATTTGAACAGAGAAAATACAACACTGCTGAACAGGGTAGGACACGATCCCGACGAACGATATCATATTAAGCTCATGACAGTAATCCCAACAATGAAAATCCAAAACTTCCATTTGACCTCTTCGCTGCTTATCTTTGGGATATGGTTATTTATTAGTGGGTACTCAAGCTATCACGGTTAATAGTTCCAACACACCACTTTATATTTAGCCTGAACACAGAATGGGCCCTTGTAGGTATGGTCAACACGCACTCAGTTAACCCCGTAGAGGCATTCGACATTTTTTTCGGTACAGATACCTTCCGTCAGCTGCGCTTATTTGGATTGATAAGGCCTGAGGTTAACCAAATTTAAAACTCACCGTGGTACGATCACAGTCGATTCTACTGTTAGTTGGAAAACCCGTGCCACACAACCTACTAAAAACTGTCCCAACCGTACTACCGGATGACGAATATCCGGTGTACGGATCTCATTTCTAGCAGATAGTCTGACCACAATACTTTATTTTTAGAGATATACTTCACAGCACTCACCATTTATTGTTGGAGCAGGTTTTGTTGGGTCTTAGTATTTTGCGTAATTAGGTGTGTATGCTCAACAATCAATCACCAAGAGCAGGTTCGATGTTCATATTTCAGTCTTTCGCGTTGATGAATATAGTGAATTCACTGAGTCACTGTATTTATGATAGACTGGTGGAGCACAGGATTTCGGGAGAAAAACTAAGCTGCATAGCTATCGAAGCTTTGAAACGTTCACGAACCACAGCTATGGCAGTTTAAGCATCACTGTTAGCCACTTATATAACGCTATTATTGTTGATAATGATCATGTCAATCTGATGCCAGAGATATTGACAATAAAGTCTACCCGAAAGAAATGATCGACATCCACGAAGATGGTTAAAATGAAAAATACCGACATTTCATGTACATATGATTGAGTCATGCATGAAGCAAAATTGAGCAAGGCGGTATTTTGAAACATTTGGCTGGATAGACTTTTTAGATTACTATTCATAACATTTTTAAGTGGCAAACTGTGTGGATTACAGTCCTGATTCTCATCCAATACAAAACAAAATCACCATGGATAGATATCTGAAACTCAGATGAACGCCCGATGAACAGTAGATAGATTGGACACGAACCAAGAGATTCACCGCGTGCAAGCGAATACTTTTGTTCAGGGTGGTGTTTCGATGCGTACGATGTTCGCATTGACGCTTTTCTGCACCGGACTGTTACATCTATTTTAACATATAAATGGATGTTGTTGCTCATTACTACGTTAGAATACATTATACTTGTCCCGAATTACTATGTGGACGGTTACCAGCGCTATCTTTCAGACATAATATCAGCGTATACCCTAGTCTATTTTGTACTGGGGGTCGTTCTGACTAAGGATGGCAATTTTCGACCGCTTACTTGCTCACTCGTAACCATTTTCCTCTCAAACACATCTTCAGAATTATGACTACACGATAACCATCGCTTAGCACTGATTTATTTAAATCAAACTTAACACGTTCATACTTAACAACGTTTGTGCTGGACAAATTCCGTTACGCCATAGTAACAATAAACGCGCATGTTCAAGCGTTAAACATATGAAACTGTGGCGAACATTGGATTGCATTACCGAGATGAAGAAGCTTCAAGGTGATCTTGACGCGTTGCACTGCTGGGCCTCCTCTGCCATCACGTGCAGCATAACTTGTAGGGGACAACAGTCTCATAAAATCTCTGTTCGTCTCTAAACTGCGCATTGATGGCGAAAAATAGATGACAGCACTGGAACGCAAACCCGGCTGTTTGGGATGTTTCATTTGCACAGAGCCCCACTAATGACTTACCCATTTTCGTGCGTCCAATTCAAGTTGACTAGTCAAGCCTACACTTTACATGAGCTACCCACCTAATTGTACAAATGCACCCGATGAAATTGGGCTAAACTTCCATGTGCTGTGGACAAGTTAGAGCACATCTCGGGTACATCAGCCATCTCATTTTCTGTAGTACACTACTATACTTGAACTGATTAAATATCCTAGGGATCAGTCGTCGAAGGTGCCACATTAAATGAGTTACCTGGCGGCATCGTCGGGAGACCATATTTTCGAGGTCGTTCCGAGTGTGTAATCAGCCTAACCATTCAAGCAATTGCAAAGCGGTGTGTGACCACTAATTGCGTTGTTGGAAACTCAGTACCTGTTGAAGTATCTCGGTTCGTGTCTACATTCTCGTGTCAGAGTTATGATTCTATTTGCAAAACATGATTTCATTTTGACTCTCCCTATTTCTGATTCCCATGAAGTGTTAATATTGAGGCCCGTGTCTTTGTTCCTTCTTCATTTGAACTACACCCTTCCATTTGTCTATCACAAAGTCAGATCACGTAAGCATTGTTAGCTGCTTCTAATCTGTAGAGTCTCGGCGATTTCGACAGCATGTCTAGCGCGATTGATACACCCCGAGGAGGGAATTTTCGGATTAACTTCTAGAGTTTCACGTCGAGCTTCCGTTTCGGAGTTCAGAGAAACCTACCCCAATTTTATCTAAAACACATACATTTCGTTACAAAAATGACATCCTGCCTTCTGTTTGCTAATATTTTCAATGAGGTGTCATTTTTGGTGAGCAATAACCATAAAGACATTTCCATATTGAAATGTCGGCACATGTGTACGTATCGATGAACAACAGGAGTCTAAATGTACTACCGGATTCTGTTTCAGTCCAGTATCAAAATTCACTTAACAACTGTTCAAGATCACAGGCGTTCCACTTCTCTTACTGCTCACCACTCTGCTAATCGTTTTTACTCTTCCAATAAAGCGATTATGTGATAATACCGTCGAAAAGAGTTCAGGTACTACAAACCGGCCACTGGGAACCGTTCATAGAACATTTGCTACCCTAGCTACTCATATGGAGCAGTACTAACCGATAAGAAAATCATATCGGCCATATCGATATTTTAATGTATTTTTGAAACTGTTCACCAAAAGCGTTTGTTATCGCGCGGACTGAAAAAGTACGTACAACGACATAAGAATTGTAACCGTGGCAACCCCTCCAAGATGTCAGAGATAGATCTTCATAAAAAAACTCTCCAAGATTTCTATCGTTTCCTTAGTTTGTTTTATGAGTGGGTTTTTCAGAGCTTTCCGACAAATGAAACTCATCGTTATTAGTTGTACGTTGGTGAGATCTTGTTCGGTCACCGCCAAGTGGTACTCTCACCCACAACTAGAGACATCGGATCATACTCACTGATACTGAATGGAGTGGTGGTATGTTAAAAGTCTACATTGAAGACAAAGGATAAATTATTAACGAGAATTGTGACACTGGTAGTTTGTAAAGGCAATGAACACAGTTCGCCCAATGGAATCATAAAAGCCACTTTCATGGGGTGATGCGAGTCGGCCGGATCAATCAATTGTTGAAGTAGCACCCTCCTACAATAGGTTTGAGGCAGCAAGTGAAGTGGGAACTTCGACCTCAACAGTGACGCAACAGAAGTGCACACGCAACGTTCGAATACTGCTACATTAATCGTTTATTGGTTGATTTGTAGAGCAAAAACAATGACAAACTAATTAGCAGATAGTGGTGACTTAATGCTAACGAAACAACAAACGCTCATCTGCATAAAACACCTTGGAAACAGGGAGCCGCTTGAACCATGACAGCGAAGGTGACATTGTGGTGAGAGGAAATTTCAGTGTCCTATTCTCCTGGTTTCGACAACTCTTAAAAGACAGATAGCCGCGGTTTGTAGAATAAATAAGTTGATTTGACGTAAAGGAATATAGGCCAATTCCGATCTGTTTATCGTATGCTAAATAATCCTAGGTTATTATTAAACCAGGAAAACAACAATTGAGAGAAAAACTCATCAAAAGTGTCAAAGGGTATGATCACCAACAACATTTAGTCTTCGGTGGAGATCCACTGCAAACTAATGTCTACAACCACTGGCTTATTCGAAGAGACTGCTGACTTAAAACTATCGATGTGTTTGATTGCGTGTCCCGATCGATCGATAAGACACACAAGTTGTTCGAACTAGGTGCTATTCATAAGTCGACAGCTGGATTACCTTCCAACTAGTTGATGGGCAGATGTCCACGGGATCATGCCAGTTCAAGATCTGGACTCTGGAGTGGCTTCCGAAGAAGATATCCATTCTTTGGCCGATGTGACTTGCAACTGTGAGCTTTGTCATGCTCGTTTGTATGTATCGACTAAGCAAAGCAATGATAACGACTGTTCTTGTTTACTGGACCAAACGGATGGTTTTCATCTGTTGCCGTCACCGAATTCAGTTACACCCAATCCCCCTCACTATCCCATGCCATTTATTTACCCTTGGGCATGTCCAGCACCATTCTATCCAGATGTGACACCCATTGTGTGTGGCAATCATAGCAGGTGCATCTGTCCGACTGGTAATAAGCTTATTCCGGAAGGTGCCGATTTTATTAACCCTATATATGATATGCCTTGTAGGCCAAACATCGCTCCACTTACGGTCGAACAAGAGTCGGACGCAAACGCCGTCTCAACTGTACCCCAAGCTTACATTTCCAAGGACTGTGTTCTACACATCAGACTGTCTACTTATGTTTCGTTTGAACGTTCCGTATCAGCCTACCGACTGATAAATTATCGTAATAATTCTGCTCTGGCGTTAAGCGAGAGCGGAGAGTATGGCTATGCCTATCACTACAACTGCCGTGGTCTGATCAATATGCATCATGGTAAACTATCGATCACGTTTGACAGGGATCGGCAAGTGTTACTACGTAGTGAGAAGCCTAGTTTTGTGAAAAAAGAAATGGAATTCTATCGTCTTACTTCGCATCACTGGACTACCTGTCGACCCGTTTCAATGGACACATTTGATAGGGACAGAACGCCGGAAATTTTGAGAAAAGTTGGTGCCGAAAAGAGTAGCGATGATGCCAAATTACGGGAACTGATCAATTCCTCCGCAGTACATAAGGACGGTTGTGGTCTAATCAGTAAGTTTGCAGCATTCTCATTTTACTCACAATGAAAACAGTTTACTTAGGTGATGCAAAAATAGAGCAAAAAGTCAACGGTGACGTGGTTCTCAGTTGGTTTTATGAAGATCGCACAAACTCTCTGATTGTCTCACCAGTGTCCGGTAGCTTCAGTCTGTCCACGAAGAACTTGGAAATTATGGCCACTCCAAAAGCTGACATATACATTGCGTTTACGGATTTCTTTGTCCACGTCGGGTAAGTAGGCCCGTGCCCTATCGTTCACAATCCAACTGAAGTAAACATTTTATCTTTCAGCAGCCAACAGATGACTGTGAGCAGCGGAGCTGTGGCTGGACGTTGTCATTTTGCGAAAAGTCATCCATGTTTATTGAAACTGACCAGCACTTCGGTGGAACATCAAGCGGCTGATCTACGCCAGTACTGTGCCTACTCGCAGGCAGTTGCACACGCTGGTCCGCCGCCTGCCACATCAACAAGCACTCACCCTCGACGACACACTCCAAGTGGAGCTAACATGATTGGTGCAAGCACGGTGGCCGTGACAAATACATCGCCACTCAGTCAGACGTCGACATCGTTGGAGATGTCGACTGAACGAAGGGAGGAAAATTCGTGCTCAACCAGATCCAGTGAAACTTATAATGCCCCTTCAAAGGAGTAGAATCTAGGGTGGGGTACGAGAGATAAGCTTTAAACAAACTCACAGTTGATGTTCTCTATTTGTCTAAGGACTACAAAGACTACATGTCCAGCTAGTCCATGGTTGCTTCTTTACCCCCCTCATCTTTGATGATGCGCCAGACAGCACATGAGTGAGCATTAAAAATAGAGTTATCATTTTTTGAACTTTTGGCTTTTCAGTCAGTCCGTGTGGACAATAGTACACACTTGCCAACCTCGGTAGTTAGCACATAAACGTAGGTAGGATAGTATGATGACTGTTGCGACATTTTTCGTGAATGTTGGAAACAGCATAAACTGTCGGAAATTCGCGCTCTATGGGAACCTGGCTACCCAATAAAACACTGAGACTCCTCATCATCATCATAGAAAGCAACAGATCGTGGTTCACACTGATTGCTGCAAACGTGCAGGATTGCCAAGCGGCAGGAGACAAACTGATAGTCGTTTGAAGGATCTAGGCTTCTATCTATTGGTCATGGTTGTGTAGATGGTGATTGTCTGCCTCCAACCAACCTAAATTGTAACATTCTGAACATGAGTTCGGTATGGATAATTAGTTCGCTCCAACTTTTACTCAGATTGGGCTGTGCTGTATAAAATGTGAGATCCTGAATGGTGATTTGAGTGATTGTAACGCAAAGGTAAACAGAACGTTCAAATGGACGTCCTATATCTATCAGATTAGTGATTCAGTACTCTGACCGATTAAGATAGGAAGACAGCCTGATTAATCAGAAATGTCACGGGAAAACAGGTGGAAAAGTCTGCGTGTTGCCACTCCAGAGTGAACAATTCAATTGTAGCACGGAAATTCCCATAGTACAATGTGATGTAGTACTGACTAGTGTGGGCGGTTTGATAATTTAGGTGGTATATGCATTCATGAGCTGTTGTCCGAACAACTGAAAGGAATCGATTGATCAATCTGGATAGTGTGTTCAATTGTTTGAACTAAAAGACGTAGTGCTAGGACAATTTTTAAGGTGTCGCATGCAAAATAACCGATTACCTCATCAACACAATGTTGGGAACAACCGACAAAGATCCGTTCCAGAGTTTACCACTAGAATGAATGTCGAATTATTTAGCCACGTAAGCTTGAGAAACGCATTTCTTTTCGCTAATTCATATATATTCCGGTTTCTACTGAGAGGACTGTTACAATCCTCTCGAATATGGGTGCAACCGAATATGTTTGGCTACATGTTATTTCTCCAACAGAGAAGTACCTGTTTGGGCAAAATTACTGTTAACGGTTTAAAATGAGATTGTATGTACTATGTGACGTAATGCACGCCGTCAATCGCTTTGGGCTTAACAAAAATCACAGAATAGCCCGGGCATCTGTACCATCCGGCCGATCCGTTGACTGTGCGGTGCGGGAAGCCACCTGACCCAACATGCATGCGCATGAGTCGTCCAGCGGCTGGTGATGAAAACATAATCCAATGCTTCACAATTCACTTGTAGCGTGTTGAACAAATGAAATGTCTTGTGAAGTACGTAAGCGAATCCAAAACAGTAGTAACCACTTGAAAAGTGTGTACTTGTACTTTACGGAGTGGCTGTTAGCACTGAAACAGCAAAACTGGAAAGAATTAAGCTCTAAGATTATCCCAAGCCAAAGTCCTCAGTGGGTCAAAGAAGACATTGACGACGTACAGTTACTTCTAGTAATCTGTCATCAAATGGATACAATCAGGCAGGTATAATGAAGTTAACCTGATATTTAACAAACTGAGATATTGAGAAAGACATCATTGGTCTATGGCAAGCACTATCAAGTTCCAAACCCGCACGAGTTAACCATTCAAGTGGCGAAATGCCCATTTCGTTGTTTGGATTTGCACATGGACAGCCGCGGACCTCGGTTAGAAGTTTTGATTGCATATGCTTCCTATGCAGTAATTTTCAAAAAGCAGACTGAATCGTGTACTATTTTGTGATAAGAACTAGTGTGGGGTTGACATCGTCCACATTATTGCCACTGTGTTCACCAGGTGACCAGCGATCGTATAGGGAAACATGCTAAGTACTGTTGCGGCAAACCTTGGAGAGGGTTGTCGTAATCCTGGCCTCCCGGACAACTGTTCACAGTACACAACACGCTATGAATTCCGGTCTACCAATCGTGGAAGCAGGACTACAGCCAAACACGAGTGTCCCGATTGTTCTAATGCTGTTAGTCAGTGGACTGAAACCAAAATAGCCCATTGCGGTTCGCACAGCTGAAAAATAGTAATTGGCACAACACTGCTTTGTATTTTTCCATTCATAAAAGTACTTGTGGATCAGAAGGCTAACAATGGGCTCGAGCTAGTTCATTACCTGACCTTAGTACCACGAGTTTGATTACTACGAGGGGGTAACTGCAATCAACTTATCCGTAGTAACTTGACCTTCTGTTTGCTATCGCAGTTACGCAAACAAACTTTTGTCTTCCGTAATAGACCGCGAAGGAAACAATGAAAAATAACAAAGAAGTTTACTGGGACTAAGGGCTGAAACAAGAGCAGCAACAATGATTTTGCATGCAAAAATTTCGCGGACCATAGTGTGAGTCAGCTCAATTAAAACAGTCATGCGATTCGATCTTATTCGCATTATTCAATGGGATGAGTTGCAGTATCAAGGTGTGATGTTATACTAACAGAATGGCCAAAACTATTTTGATAACAAACGGTGGATGAAATAAAGAACATGAATGCATGAGGAACTAAACTAATTGCTACCGCTTTCCCAATGAATGACGTGTGTGTGTATGTATATCCATCATTTTTCCCGACCTTTTCTGGTACCTTGGTGTGGTGGTCAGGCTTGCGTGTTGTTTTGATCCGGAGGGCAGTGCTGACTGGGACTTCGGTCCTTGCAGGTTCAACCTTGTCAAATTGGCCAAAGTGGAGCAGCCAGACAAAAAGCAGATGCGTGCGTTTGTTGTGCGTGTTGACTGTGTGTTATGGCTTCGTTGGGCGTGGTGCTTGTTTCTGCCTGAACTGACTCAATATCTGTCTGCCAGGACCGTGTGTACAGTGTTACTGTCCCTGTGAGTGGGTACTGGATCTGTTTTGATATGGCTGTCGATCCTCTTTTTGGTGGTTGATGCTGCCGCGTCTCCGTGTGTGTGTGTGT